>JACXGK010005094.1:0-34683 GCA_016801125.1 Novumbra hubbsi | reverse complement strand
GGGGGGGGGGGGGGGGGGGGGGGGGGGGGGGGGGGGGGGGGGGGGTTGTTATACCTGTCAAATGCTTTCTCCGCAACTAGAGAAAAGCCCACCTCAGGTAATTTCGACAGTTGTTTGGAATAAATAAATTGAACAACGTACGCATGTTAAAAGAAGAGTGTCTACCCTTAATAAAGCCAGTCTGCTCCTTTGATGTGATTTCAGGCAGGACCTCCTCCAGTCGCTTCGGTATAAAGGAGGCTCAGGGGCCTGAATGAAGAGCAGGAGTAAGGATCTCTCCCCTTCTGAATAAGCGCAATTGCGTAATAATTTGTGGCAACAAACCACGTTCAAGTGACTCATTGTGCTTAGGCAATAGCAAATAGGCTAAATTGGCATGAAACTCCTTCAAAAAAACACAACAGGAAACCCATCGGACCCTGGAGCTTTACTACTCGACATGGACTTCATAGACTGCACAACCTCTTCAAGGCTGAAAGCAAAATAAAGGTCAGCTGCAGTGTCGGAGTCAACAAAAGTAGTCTCCAGATCATCCAGGAACCAAGTCTTGTTGGCATCTGATGGGAACTCAGACAGTTATAAGGAGGAAAAGAAAGATCTGAAGATGATGTTGATCCCTTAGGCTCTGCATTCATTTGGGGAATTTGACAAGAAGCAGTCCTGTGTTTTAACAGGTGTGGCAGCAGTCAACCATCCCTGTAACCAAGCTCATAATAGGTAGCACCAGTGCAACAGCAGCCGTTACGCATTTTCAGCGGACAAGAGGTAAAATTCAAAGGTAGCTTCATAATAAGTAGTGGCAAGAACAGCAGCACAAAGCAGCATCAGTCAATGTAACACAATGTTATAATGCCGAGGCTGAAAAGGGCAGACAAATCGCACTTGAGAATACAACAATGGACTAGTCCATCCGGAAGATGAGTCACATTGCGCCAAAACCAACTCAGATGTTGTGGTCGGACCAGCGCTGGGCTTCTTCACGAGTGTCGAACTGTAGCCTCTCCCCTCCATGTTCAACACATAGACAGGCAGGAAAGCAGAAAGAGAATTGTACTTTCTTCTCTACAAGCTGGGTTAAATGTCAAGGAATGCAGCTCTTCGGCCAGAGACAGCTAGCAAACTTGTGTTGACATCAATGATGGGTTCCTTGGGAAAAGAGCAACGCCTATCAGGAACTAGGTATGGCATCCTTGGGGCAGGTTTCAAATTGGCTCTGGTTCCGACGGCACTGTGTGGGGAATAGGGCACCATTTGGGGCACACTCGGTGAGAGGAAATACTTCACATGACCCAAAAAATATAGCAACAGTACATCGCCTCAACTAGAGACAGAGATGACAGTTTTGTGAACCAAACCTAATCAGCTTAGCCATGCACTAAGCACAATAGCGACTCTCAGCATCAATTCAAATCTTCAAACGTCCCTGTTCATATGCAATCCTGTATAAAACGGCTGCATAGGTCAAGCTACAACCAAAGAAGTCAATAAGGCAGAAAGGGTTCCAATGGCTACTATAATACATGTAGTTGGCCTTGTAGACTTTAGACAATAGCAATTCCTAAATACTGAGTTAAGAGAATTGAACAGTGAAAGCGTTAACGGCTGTTCATTTATTGATTGGTGCGTGTGGAACGCATTGCTACAGACTGTCATACCAGAGTGGGAACAGGTGTAGAAGACATGGGGTGCTGCGTCTCCGTCACAACGTGCCTCCGTAGACAAACTGCTGAGCCGCTTCATTACACCACATCACAATGCCTGACTGCACTCTGCATTTGCTTTTTAATCCTTCTTTGGTTTCAAGTTGGCATGCTGTTCCCCTACATAGTGCAAGGCCCTGGTCAAAAATGGTGCACTAAATAGGAGAATGGGGGGTCATTTGGGACAAAGCTCACGACTGCCTCCATCCACACAATCGTCAACTAGTCAACATCTAAAACCAGCCAACCTAGAGCGGCAGTCTAGTTATCCACATGTCTTATGTCAGTGTTCAAAAAGAAAAAAATACCACAAGGTCTTAAATGCTGACACAAGTTTCATTGGGTACATAAGAAATGTCCACGTATCTAGGGCTGACACAATTATTACATAATCGCGATAATTCAACCAGATCACACTTTAATCTTTAATGGCAACAATTTTTGCACCTTTACATTCGAAAATCAAATGTTTCCATAAGGGAGCTTAACAGCAACATTAGAAACAACTCAACCAATAGGCTACCATGCGAATCATGTCAGTTTCCATCAGTTTGGATGTCTCGCCTATATTTCTCCACAACTGCAATCCTCAACTTATACAACCAAGTAAAGGGTGAAATTCAAGGATTTACAAGAAATTGACTTTAACTCAGCGACTACACACATGTGGTCAAGCCTCAAAACTACCACAAAAATTATCTTAACAATACATCATCTTACCACTGACTGGACTATACAGTGTTTAGAAACAAGACATACACCATAGAACCAGCTGATACACTTGCAGAATGCCTTTAGGAAGCTGTGGCAGATTGGGAATTAGAGTAGCATGTCCTGTATAACTACAGATAGTGGTGGTAACATTGTGACTGCAACTTGCAAACAAAACAAACTAATGTGTTATTGTTCCTGCAGAGGATGTCTCTACTCGATGAGGTTCCGAGCAAAAACATGTTAAAGAGGGTGCAGGAACAACTCCCTACCATGAGACATGTCCTGATTAATGACAGAAATCAACCCAACCTGGCATTTGCAAATTTTACTGATACTTTCAGAGGAAAGGTATGCGAGTGTCATCTGTTATGTCTGTGCTGGACCATCTAGGGAGCAGTCTCCACAGCCTATAAAGACACCACATGCACAGCAAACCTCAAGGAAACACGTGCACCATTCTTAATGAAAAGTACAGGCCAACTCCACTACAAGAGCTCCTGAGGAAGGCTACATTCTACAAACCAGGGTATAGGGGACATATTAGGGATGAAGGGCTCGTCGATAATACCAGGGAACAGCTTTTAAAATAGATAGAGATGAAGGAGGGAGGAGGCAACTATGATGGAGGTGATGACTGTAAGTGAGCTGTGGCAGAATATGGATCTGCACCTCCTCCACCAAAGAAAATGAGACTGTGCAACCACCTGCAGACCCCAACACGTTTTCTGATAGTGGTATAGACCTAGGCATAACAATCAGACACTTTATTAGCCTAGAGCTGATCTTTGCAGATGAGTACTCTTGCTGGAGAGCAAAGCAAGGGCTCAAAGCTCGGGGTGTTATAATTCTAATCCAGCCGGGTGTTCTCCGATCAGAGGTTGGGTAAAAAATGACTCCTCTTTTCTCTATATATAGTGTACTACTTTTAACCAGGGAACATCTGATTTAATAGCAATCAAGCGCATAATAAATGATTGTTCTTTGGAAGGCAGCCGGAGACGGTTTGAAGAGGGACCTGTGGCGTGCAGTTGGTACAGCATGGTGCTGGCAATGTCAGGGTTTTCAGTTTGACTCCGAAAAATGCAATGTATACTACTACCTCCAAATAGTCACTCCGGATGACAGTCCAGTAAATAAATGTAAATATAAAACATTTACTGAGACACCAGTAAACTGACAGAGACAGAAAGGGAGGATAGTAGATTTAGGGAGTGACCTGAAATCTGGGTAGAGGGAATTTGCATTACAAGCTAAATTCAAATGAGTAGCTGCTAGAGAGACTTTAGACTTCAAATGCATACTACCTTATTACCTTTCAGGGATACAAACAGATGGCATGCAACCAATTCACTACCCATAGAAGCAAAATTAACAATATTTCAGAAGTGGTCTTGCACCCAAACATGAGAAATGAGTCGTCACAAAACCGACTACTGTACAGAACCTTGTCAAGGCCACCAACAAGCCTTCTCGTCACTTGGACAAAATCCATCGAGGTGGGTGGGGCTCAATCAACACGGAACACATGCGAAGAGGAGCATGCACATGCCAAGCACCTTGTGATGAGAGGTAGCCGGATATTACAAAACACTGATACAGACAAGGAACCTTTTAGCGGTTTAGCAATTATGGCCAATTTTCCAGTATGTAAAAGACATAGACACCGTAGGACCACCCATTCTGTGATAACAACCCCAGATCGTAAAAGGGCACATGCTTGAAAGCACGATATTGTTGTCAAAATACATGGAGGGGTCCGACCTCAGCGTGCTCTCAGCACCAAATCCTACCCTCCGACTATGCATAGACGCAAGAGGAATGAATGAGCGTGCACATGGAGGTCATTGTGTGGACAGAACCTCTCTGTGGGTTTTGTTTCCACCGGCGTGACAAAGCCATCCGTGCCCATTGTTTACGATCGTGCTGAGGACTTTCAACTCTTTCCTGGATGGGCTGGATCCGGTTTGAATCAGTTAGACAGGTTGACAGTTCAGCCAGCAATACGTCTCGGCTGCTGTGTGTGCGCGTGTGTGTGTGTGCACCATGCACTTCCCTGGTGCTGTCTGTCCCTAGCTACCAGGCCATTGTTCAACGGGGGGGGGGGCTCTTCCTGACGAGCTAACTGTCAACATGCGCCCAGATCAAAAGTCCATAAGTGGTTCACCCTGGACTAGTGCTGACAACCGGCTTTTGCATGCATCCCAGATGGTGGGGTCTGGTTAAAAAAATAACAATTAGTGGTCAACATCAGGTCAAGGGACGGCCTCCAGAAGCTGTTGAAGAACATACTTAGCCAAACAGAGAAAGTGTTGCAGAGACGCCACATGGCCCTGTGGTGGTGATAGCAGCATAGCGATAATTGGTTTATGGATCATCCCATTGCATTTTTAGATGCCTCATCCTGATCCTGTGTCTGGAGCCCTGATTGCTATGGTGACGACCAAGCACAAATTCGCAAAAAAATATATATACATTAAATTATGTTATGGAACCTCAAAACACAACATATAAACAGAACTGGCACAGAGTGCAGTTACAACCATATGAACATGAGATGGTACTTCCCTTGTAACCATGGCAGTAAATGACTCATTCAAATAAGACCTTTCTGTATAGCTGCAAAGTTATTTACACAGACTCTTGTCTTAAGAAGCTACAACTTTCATCTTTCCGGTACCTTGTTCAATCACTGCAACAGACAAGCACTTTAAAGAGCAGATCACCCATTGCTAGCCATTCTAAAACATGTCATAACATTGGCAACTGGCTCAGTGAAGAACTGCTGGAAAATGAAATGAACAAGTCTGCTTTGCATGCACTAGGGTTTATGAAAATCAGTCTCTCATCATCCCGGTGTCTGCAAACTGATAAGCAATAGAATGGTCAGACATGCACCAAATGGCAACCTACACAAATGAATTCATAATGAATAGGGCTTTCCTTTGATAACCACACATGTTGCCATGCCAACCTTTAAATTGACTTTTTTTAATCACAGAATTATGACACAAAAGTGAATACATTCAGATAAAGCAAAAAATTTCCCTTAAACTAAAACAAATTAAGATATTTACGTCAACCCCCTAGTAAATGATGTAGTCCACATCAGAAACACTGCTTGTCCCTATAAAAAATAAAACTGCTCCAGATTTAGAGGGGCTTGCTGAACATATCTTCGTCAACTATAAAGACACACTATGCAGAAACAGGATGTGTCGGCTGAAATCATTCAGACTGCTCCTAAGGGTAGGACAGGAGAGGGGCAGACCAAAGCATGGGATGTTCAGAAGATAGGTTGAGCTGAGAAACATGGGAAACATATATTTAGCCTAAAATAAATAAAACAGTGATTCATTTCTTTTCCTTTTAAACTACAACTACCAGCTGAACATTTCTTGCCAGGAAAATCGAAACCTTTATGTATTAGTATTTAAATGAGCGATACTTGATGCCAGGTGCATCCCAGTTATAATATATATATTATTATTAGTTTTTTATTGTGTAAATGGATGAAATTCTTAATTGCCACATGTTGCCTTCAGAGTTAATGTGGGTCACTTTTCTAATAGATATTCCTTGTGGCTATCGAGGTCAAAATTCAGTCTCTGAATACCACTGATCGTATAATAAAGAGGAATGAGCTTGTCTGCTACCTATACAGGAACCAGATCTCTGCCGTGGTCTGTGTGTACCACTGCCACTTCAGTAAACCATTTATTTTCCATCTACATATGTGGCTCATTCTCATGGTGACTAGGACACCTCTGTGCACACAGCAACGCTGCATGGACGTCAGGGAGCAGCTATGTGGTCTCCACTAGATACGCTGGGTAAACACCGCAAATCAGCGCTCAAAGAACCCCCATGAGAAAGATCCCCATTAATGAGTCATCTCCAGAAACGTAGGCTACATGATCGCTCACTGAATGGAAATAAATCAGTGGATAAAGCATTGGTAGCTTAACTACACAGATATGATTTCATGTGAAATTAATGCTTCGATCACACTAGCCCTTATTTGCATAAATGTGTGATTGTATATATGCCTCATTATAGTTGGTTAAGCGCACAGCAAGCCCAGCCAAATGGCCGTTTGGTCAGACACATGCTCACCACTAGCCAACTGAAGGTCATTTTGTATGGCTCTGGCAGTCCTCATGTTCCTCCTCACACAAAGGAGCAGATATCGGTCTTGCTGCTGCGTTGATGCCCTTCTACAACCCTGTTCAGCCCTTCTCGCTTCCATGCTCATAAGACAAACATTCAGGCGACCGCAGGTATGGATGTGCCATCCTGGAGAAGCTGGACTGCCTGTGAGACCTGAATGGGCTTCAGGTACCATCTCACGCAACCAGTAGTGACTGAAGTACACTAGCAAAACTAGATAAGAACCAGTCAGGAAGGATAAAGAGAGAGCTATTGTTTGTGGTCACCATATGCAAAACAATACCCCTTTGGGGGTCGTTGTGCTATTGCCCTCCAGGGCACCGGTTTTCACTTTAATTTACACCAAAACAGGTGACCTTAATTAACAATCCCTAATGCTTCTGTCACAAGTTGATATTCCTGAAGTTCCCTTAATGTATATGAAGATTGTATATATATATTATCTAAAGAACATTGTTGGCCAATTCTACTTCCAGCCTGGAGAAGCCAGGAGAGGCGGGGGAAGTGACGGCTGCACAAACACAAAGCAGCCGGTGGTTATTGAACAGAGCCACACAGCTGTTCTCAGACAAGTCTAGCACAAACACACACACACCCCAGATAAATAAACGAAGATAAAAAGACCTGAAAGCCTTATATCTACCATCCATAATCTAATCGTTCACGTGTGGAAATCAAAATGTTTAACACACCACAGAAATGAATATTCATGAAGATATTAACAACTTTTGAACATTTATTTGTAGATAGGTTCCCGGTGGAGCTTTGCAGACGTCTTTGCTGCCCTGCTCATTTGCTTGCACCTTCTCTGGTTTGTCTCTGCTCCTCCCCTGTGCACACAGGTCCATATACACAGAGTATTATACATTACGCTACATTTACCAAGACATTTCAAATACTCTATGCGCAAGATTATTTCATTCCGTAAACCGGCAGCTATAGCTTCAGATGCCACCTTCAGAGGTTGCTGCACCACATTGTTGAATGTGTTGAATCAATGTAGTGCGCATACTTCCTGCTAATTTTTCAAATGCATCTAGAACATGCCTGTGTGAATTAAATCTAGCGGTTTATTCTCTCTCATAATGTAGATTATCTCACAGACTGTCTACAGTGCATATTGCTGTTCCTTGTAGATTTGCACATCCGTTTTTTACCTCATCGCCAAGATATTGCACAGAGCACATGAATCTCAGCATATTCCATGACAGCAGTAATAATAGGCCCCAGCATGTGAAATGAAACAAACCACCTGCAACACAAAACGCAATCAATGGTCCTTCAATAAAATGGCCAGTTCACTAGGGCATTTTTTCACTATTCAAATTTAATAAAATCAATCACTGCCAAAGTCATCTCAAAAGGTTGCAGTTCTTCAACAACAACTATTGGTACCTGGGTGTACAAGATACATGGGGCAAGGTGTTGTGGGAGAGGAGTGGTTAACAGATTAGGACGATTAGGATGATGCTTATCCTGTTAGAAGTTTCTCATATGGTAACAAAGGCAGAGTACAATGCATTGTACTCTGCCATGCCTTCGGGAAGAATTGTCTTGGAACTAGACTTGGGCGGTATATTGTACATAGCATATCCAGGTTTATTCTTCAAACCCATCAGGGTTGATTATTTCACCAGTCAAAGGACCAGTTGAGTTGATTAAAGAAACCCACGGTTGTTAGTAAAACTAAAAAGACAAAAAAATAAACATTAAGCTTGTGAGACATTTGGATTAAATTGCTGGTCAGCTAAATTACAGGAAATTCATCATAGCATAAACGAATGTGCGAATTGGCCAAATTATACCATGCGTCTCTGTCATGTGTCTTTCACGCATGTAAACGTATTATGAACAAAAAAGCATTACACATCGACATGAACTAGTAGCATGAGGAGCTGGTGCCGACTAAAGATTCAACGTCAGTTGTGGCGGGGTGTTGGCTGTGCGCAGTCAACAAATTATTTCAACCACCTGAAATGGAAGCATTCAAAGAAACATGAGTGTTTCACTCTGGTCCACGGATTCCCACTCACCTGTATCTCACGAGGTCTAGAAACATAGTTATCACTAACCCACACATTCTAGCAGTCGTCACAAAAAAACAACTAAAGCCGCAAACAATGGAAAATAGTGACGAAAGCGGTCACATTTCTGTTCACTAAGGATATGGAGCCATTGACGTATGTGGAAAACGTGGGATTTAAATTAACAACATGCTGTTTGTGTTTTGGAATTTTAAGTGTACACCTTTATTGTTTATTACTGCAATTTCTGAGTATTTTAAGATTGAGTGTCATATAATTAGTATCTGTTGAATGACCATTTGGATAATTGATTCTTGAATTTAAGGTTGTGTTTTAAATTGTACAAATAGATAAATCCATAGGCTTGTTCGAGTCTGGATACTCTCTATAGCACATC
Source organism: Novumbra hubbsi (assembly GCA_016801125.1). Lineage (NCBI taxonomy): Eukaryota > Metazoa > Chordata > Actinopteri > Esociformes > Umbridae > Novumbra > Novumbra hubbsi. The sequence continues at coordinate 25,681 of JACXGK010005094.1, read as the reverse complement.
TCAACATTAGGAAGATTCAGATTGTGGATCGTGATTATGTATGATAAGATTGTGATATGATTTTCTTGGGAAGATCGCCCACCCCTTCTCCCACTTAACTCTTAAAGGGGAATTCAGAGAAAGTCTAAAAAGAAAAAAGGGGGTGTCCAAATCAGTCTTATTTTACCCCTTGCTTCACCCCGGGAGAACATACTTTGACAAAATCACCCATGTCCATGTAAGTCAAAACTGTAAGTGAGCAAGGGCTAAAGCTGTAAACAGTGAGTAGAAGGGAGGTTGTAAAGACCTTCTGTATTTAACTAATGCACTTTACTATGTGCCAAAGCACCTTTACTCCAGGTCAGAGCATTCGGCAGATGTCTGGTCCAAAAGTAACTGGTTGGAAACTGCAGAGGCCGGTGACTGGAGTTCAAACAGAAAAATAAATGAGTGACCGTAAGCGACCAAGAACCGACTCTGCCATACTAGGGAAATACTGTAATATGGTATGTTTTAACTAGATTTTTGCTGACAATATTACATTATACACATGCTTGGAAACGAGATCAAAGAGTGAGAGTTTTTGAAGGAACAGAAACTACAGTTAGTCCCACAAAACCTGCCAAATAGGCAAGCATGTTATTCAGGTAAAGGCACATGCACTTTCAGTAAAACAAACTTAAAACTACCAACCATGCAGGACGCTGTCTAACAGGGTGGCTTGTATCATCAGAAGCATAGCGTAAGCTGAACAGACTTCCGGGGGTCCTATGTAAGGCACTTCACTGTAAAACCATCATTACCAAACAGGCCTTTGCAGACCATGAAGCTCTTTAAACGACTGTCTCAATGTCTCCTACATTCATCCAGCTTAACTCCTCACCCAGGCTTTGGTTGCATGAACCCACTGGAGAATAGAGGGCATCTTAATTAAAAAACGATGACAATTAGCGCACCTTTATTTTAATGCAAAAAAAATTTAAGACTGATTGGCGTTGGAACATATTCTTCAAATGGACTGCGTGTAGCTTTTGTGCATCCATGTGCAACTGAATGTAGTAAACCGCTGTGTGTGTGTGTGTGTGTGTGTGTGTGTGTCCGGGCAACTTCTTAGTGAATTTAAAGGTATCAATGTGTGTGTTTAGCGGATCTGTGAGCGGCCCATTCAGTCAGGAATGCAAGTCACCCACTACGAACAGAATGGTTGAGGCAGTGCTGAGGCTCACGAGAGGCCAGAGGAAGTGCTGAAGCACTTACTGGGTTAATATTACCAACTCACAGCAAACAAATGCACACTCATTTGCAGACTTTCAATCTGCTAGCACCCAAAGAGAGATGTTGGAGAAAACACATATTTACCAAATATAAGTCTCACTAGGGTAGGAGGAAGTAAAACTGAAAATAAAGTGTTGCTTTGTGCATTTTCCTAGCCACCATTTAAAGCATTCATATAACAGTGACCTTAAAAAAAAATTCTTGGGAACTTAGCTGTCAACAGATCGGAAAAAAATCGGGAGAACTATGTCACTGAAAAAGTTGTTTATAAGAGAGGTTAAAAGGAAAGAACCAAAAAAAACATATTCAGTGCAAAATGTTGCAGACAACTGCATCTTTCTTGCTATGTCGAATGATGAAACGCATGGCAGCGGGGACAGATATGCATGTGGAGCTGATGCACGCACTGGCGTGCTCTAGAGTGTGACAAAAGAACACTGAGGCTAAATGCATGGCCCCTGCACATCTCAATACTGCTAGGGGTGGGTTTTGGAAAATACTTTGAAATCAGGGTTTGGAAATTAGCTCCTGTATTTCATTTCATAATATATATATATATTTTTTAAATTAGCCAAAAATATAATAAGACAATACTTCCCAAACATTGGGAATGGGCAAAAATACATCATTTTTTTTTTTAATATCTTAATTTTAAGTGTATCAAAATTAACTACAAAATACACCAGCCACAACATGTATCAAAAACGACTGTATTTTTGTATTTTATAAATACTAAAAATACTTTTAAGGGGGCATGAAATCACTTTGCAAACATTCCATCTATCGGCCTATTTGATCTATTCCTTCACCAGTACATTCACTCATTTGATTAAGTAGATATTTGATTGCAACAGCTTTTCTCTGCCTAACGAGTCATGCAATAAATCTGCCATTAGCCACCAGTTAAGATATCCAATATTCACATATCCTGGTGATCACCTGGGATCAATAGATTTAAAGAAACCAACAGTTTGTTAATGACTAAATGTTATCCTTATTTAGTTACTTGGTGTTTGGTAATGAAGGGCCTACAATGCATTAGCAATACTGACTCAATGGCAAACAAGTAATTCATAAGAAAACTGCAGTCACCATTATTTATAGCAACTAGTTTCTAAGTAACTAAACATTTAACTGTTAATCATAAATATAACACATTTACCAAGTTATATCATATCACAGCATTATAACATTAATATAATAATGTTGTAAAACGCTGACACAATAATATTGTTTTTTCGTGCATAACCAACAAAGAATTACCATAGGCTGAAAGTTGCAAGCTAACATTAACTGTGAGGATGCTAGAACATTAATTGAAATGGTTGATGATTGAGCCTGGGCTACTAAAACAAACTTACTGGCACTTACTGTTAAATATTGCAGCAATTTATGATAACAAAAATACATATATTCATATGGATCCATATCCGAATACGGATCCATAATCTCTTCTCAACAAGTCTGGGCAAATTACTGAGTAGGCACCAATCAGAGGCAGCAATGATGTCATCATGATGTCGTCATGTATAATTCACAGAAAGTACTTGACAGTATTTTAAAACTACAAAACCAAGTATTTTATCAAACCTATCAAATGTACATTTTCTAAATCCTATTTTGTATTTGAAATGTACTGTTATAGCTTCATACGGACGGGGAAAAACAGGTTTCTTCCTTTCTCAGAAATGTGGTGGCATTTGACTGGGATAAAAAGGCCTGCAGCGGTTAAAAAGAAAAAAAGTGTCATCAGCCAAAGAAAAGTCTCTTAAAGCAGAGAAGAAACTTTCATTTTCTGAGTCGTGTAAGAATGACACCAAAAGGGAGCGGGCTTGGCAAGTGTATGACAACCGAATGTATGTATTTATACATATGAACATACTTTGTCATTGCATTTTGAGGTGAATGTGTGTAAAATGCTGCACAACTGGTAAACCTTGGGCGTCCACAACAGCGGCTGGTGAACAAAAGATTTCCTACCCTGCTTGCAATACCTTATCACGATACACGTTATAAGTCAATACATCACGATTCCGTTAAACGGAATCATGATACTTCATGAAATGCTTAAAACCTCAAATAATATATGTATATTTACTTCAATGAGGAGCATTTGGCCCTCGGGCCGTAGTTTGCCTACCCCTGCTCTAGATATATAAAAAGTGCCTTACAATTTACACGCTTTTTCAGAAAAGCAACCCTCGTTTTCCAAAAGGTAAAAAACTTGTTGAAAAGTCTAATCAGGGGAGCAATTTCAAGTGTCTGTCTGTGATTAATGTTTGGGTACCTGTGAGGCCAAAACTAAGAAGATTTGTATTTCTTTTTTATTCTGATTTGGGTCAATGCCTGACAACATTTAAGAACCCTCTGCCTTAGAGGCATTACAAACGAAAGGGTGAGAAAGATGGACAAAGAAAAAAAAAAAGCCATCATGACTTAGTCTGTTGGCTCACAAAAAGGGCTGTAAGTTTGAAGTTTGTTAACCCCCCCACACAAAACAAACTGTGTGCATTCCGCTGCTCACTTGATTATTTCCACATCCTGCTCACTCAGGCGCTCCCAACAAAAAAAGAATCAAGAAGAAAAACACAGACATCAACAAATCAGTGGCCAGGTCCAGTACCTCCAGTCCGACAGGCCTGCAGAGTCCCCCCCAGAAACCCAAAACAATTATTTCTGTAGACTCAGCCACTGGGGCCGACTCAGTCTGAATACATTTCGTTAATTAGAAAGAGTTGAGTATGAGCTGTGCTCACAACACTGTAATGCTGTTGTGTTCTATGGCTGGCCACAGTGGAGGACAATTATCCCAGCTGATGAACTGGTGATGAGAGGGTCCATTGATTAACCAAGAAAAAGTGCTACTCATACATTGGACAGTGAGAGGAGTAGAGTGGATAATATTGGGTAGAAGCAGCAGCTCTAAAGAACTAATAAACAAAAGCATTAAAAAGACAAAGACGACATGACAGCATATGAAGATTACGTGGGCAGTAAGGTGGAAACAATGGCAGCAGACCAGAACGGGACCCCATCATGGCTAATGTGAGCGCCCCCACCTCATCTCATCCAGCGAAAATAATTAAGAACTTCTGTGAACGACAATGGTGTTCCAAAAACATGGCTGGAGTTTAAGGAGGGGGTATGTTTTGCAGTGCATCACGTGTCAACGCAAAGAAAAAGTGCAGAGGCTTTTTGGTGGCACTACACCCTTGAAATTGGAGAACATTATTTCACAAGCGCTCACAATGTCACCTTGATTGCATGTGTGTCGCCTGGGCACAGTCTCTGCCCCTCCAGACCACCACATCAGTAAAGGCCCTCACAAATGTCTAACGCTACCGCTAAGAAAATGACCATCCTTGTCCGAACCACACACTCCATTGCCAAGAAAGCGAGAACCTGTTTGGATTTTGAAAGGATGTGCGAGTTGATTAAATATGTTCAGTTTTTTCACATACAAAATAACCCAGTACCCACCAAAGAACACAAAGAACACATTAAAGTACACACCAAAGAACAAAATTATCTACCTTGTTCATTTGTTTTGTTAGCTAGTTGGCCAACGTAGTATTGTCAATAGTTCTTTGCTAAGAATTCATATTTATTGAAATTATTTTATAAATTAAGTTCTTTAATAAATTATCCTTCTTGCACTTAAAGGCAAATAGGCCTACCACTGAATTTATAAATTCTTATGTGATACAGCTTGTTAAGTGTTGATTAAGTGTTGAAACAGCTGGATTAATTTTTCTGCATAATGGTAATGTTACTAACATTATTACTACAAACTACTCTAATATTGATTGAGAATCACGTACGACACCAAGATGACATGCTAAATACAACTAATAGCATGTCTGGCTGGTAAAATGTTTTAACTACCAGTCGCCTTGGCTGGTACGCCAAAGAGTGAATTTTGGATCCTGGTTGTATTCGTTTGGGGTCAGTTCTAGTGCCACCCTGGTCGATAGATTCTCACTATAGGGAAGTAGAGATCAGTAAGCTGACAGAAGACTCACTAGGGGCCTATCATGTGGCCAAGCATCATCAGCGACTTTGTGTGAGCTCCGGTAGAGATCAAAAGGTCCTTTACCAGCCTCCCCAATAGAAATGTCAAAGTACTGTATTTGAACCACTTTCAATGAGAGCCTCACAAGCATATTCAAGACATTTACGTTGCCATCAAAATAAGGAAAGAAGGGATCAATTGAAAAGACAAATATTTGGAGATTCTGTAAAGCAGTTTGAGACATAAACCTTAAGTCATTTGAATGTTGCATGCTTCTTTGGTTGCTTCTATTCATGGAGCAAAACCACTTTAATGACTGAGGTGGAATTTCTAGCTGCATGTCTAAAAGAAAATGTTTCTTAGATGGGTCAGCGCAATGCAGGTCAATGCACTTGACCAACTAGCCTGCGGACAAACTTTAAATAACCAAGTGGACACACAGGAAGAGAATGAAACAGAAACACTGCCAGAGCATGAAATAGAAACACATGGACCGGGCTTCTGAGACTATGACTTTGTCTGGTCTACGTTAACCTAGTTAGCAGACGTGGTGTGAGTCCAGAGCCCACCCTCCATGCAGGCATACGGTCTGCTACTGCTTCAAGCAGCCTCCTGCCCCTGCAGACTTTCATTACTCAGACTAAAACATTGTTTACCTTAGAGGTTGGTGACTTGACATGGGGCAGAGTGCAGGAGGACACAGAGACTTGAGATTAACAGCATTAATGCACAAAAGACAATCTGTGGTAAGACTGGCCAGACAGGATTAATGGGCACTAGGCCGGTGTAGGTTTGCGGGTGTTCACCACAAAGAAAGGCCTAACAGCTTTTGGTGGGCACATTCGGTTTAAAGCAGATTGACGGGATACTGGCTAGCCGTTTTCCACCGGACACCCTCACACAGCAAGCCTGGTTGCAGTCTGGGATGAAACCGGTGGCGTGATGTTGCCACACTAAAGTACTGAGGATTAGGGGTGGGGTTGGAAGGATGTAGGGACCAGCTGGCCATCAAAGTAACCTGCTGAACGTGCTTCATCATTACAGACACCTCGGCGTACTGGCAATGGTTATCCACTGGCACACCATTTTGAATTGGTGTTTTAACTTAATTGCACTTTGTCCAATGGCTTCGTATGACGTTAACATGCTACTAAACCACACTGCAATAGATTCCTGCATTATCAGAGCCCTATAAAAGCTGCCATTTTTATTGGCCAAATTCTGTTTCCTATGTATTGTTTTTACAGGATTCACACTTGTTCTTCACAAGAACACTGAAAGTTCTGAGTCCAAAGCAACGCTCCAACCACATCAGTAGGCCATTTTTAAAGTGCTAGGAAAACCCCAATTTACCAACAGAGCAGTATCAGGGACATTCTCCATACTCTTTAGAAGGCTGGAGAAAATTTGTATAGTGTATCATTCTGTACATACCATGTAGGCAAATGACAATTCAACATTTTGTTGATTCCCTGCCAAGTAACAGTGCTGAATACCATTTGAATATGGATTCCAGTATTCCGTCAGTGTTTCCTCACCGACTGTATATATACCAAGAAATAGAGCAGTGGCGAGACAGGAAAAGGGCCAGGGGAAACTAATGTGGGTTTACCACAGAAAGGCCAGTGGCAGGTGTGATTTATCACCAGTTCTGGCATACTTCAGCCCACTCTGCAGGGGAGGCCAGACCCCATCCCACTCAGAGAGAAATGCCAGAAGTAGAGGATATACAGAGCTGTGTGAACATTCATGGGAGCTGGGTCAACCTAGATTGGGTCTGCAAAACAACTTCCTATGCCTGTCAAGATAATACAATATTGGGTGTGCTCAAACAGATTGCAGCCTGGGTGCAGCTAGAAAAAATATGAACCTGTGCAGTACCCTAGTTGACATACTGACCATGGGGATTAAAACCACCGATTAAGTTTAAGGGCGGAGTCCTTCTCTTTTCTCATTAAAACAAACTACTTGCATTGCAATATACAGATGTTATTCAACATAATTGTGATTTCTTTTCAATCATTATTTAGTGGGTTATTTATTTACATTCCTCCTCAAAAACAATGGCATCATTGTGGAGACAATAGCCAACATTACACCATGAGGTACCAGCTTGTCTACTTAACAACCTCTCTAAAATCAAAGAATGCAGGCCAACTGGTTGGTAATTAACATCACTAATCGTATTGGCCAAGACAAATGTGTCAAAACAGAATGTATGGCCCAGGACTACCCAGCTTCTCAGACCACTACAGTGTGTGTGTGTGTGTGTGTGTGTGTGTCAGCAGGATACAGGGCATATTGAATCAGAAACTGCAAAGATACAGGAAGAAACCTCCCTCAAACATGTCCTGTAGACAATGGATACAAACAATCTAGTAGGAAAAACCCCCACCAAGCATTTCAACCAATCATTAAAAGGACTGCAGAATGGACGACCAGGTCCGGCAGCACCCATTGGAGAGTCCTGACAACATGTCTATGTTTCCGAGCGGAAAAGCAGGGAACTGAGGGAAGTGAAGCGCATGCACATGAATAGCAGTATATTCTGGTGCAGGCCACCACACCAAGTTACCCACGAGGTTAGAGAGGCTTTCGCTAGACCTGGTCACAAACCCTTGTAATAGGAAGATGCCACAGGGCCTGGCTGTAACTGGCCCGGCTCAGTGGCCAACCTTCCTTTTGTGTAAATGTGTTTTAGACTTGGGTGTTGGTTGAAAACGTCATACCCAAGGGCAGAACAGAGTGCTAGGACAAAGGGCTGTGATATTGGATACGAGTGGTTGGGTATGGGACGTCAAGGCTGGCTGAATGGGGTACTTTGTAAACTGTCACAAGACTTAAAAGACACTTCCGCCGACCTCCCCAAATAGATCCTCCAGTGCATTGCCTGGGACACGTCCACAAATCTTCTACGTTCATGGGAGGAAAACGGGCTAACCGGTCCCCGACCTGGACCTTCGCGTTAGCTCCACAACCCTCACTAGACGTTTATAGCCAGTGTTGAGAGACAATGACGTAGCTTGTGAAAAGGACCTCAGCTTCTCAGAGAAAGAACCAACAGAATGGAAGTAGATGGCTGCAGTGCTCCTCCTTGTTTTGTCTCATTAGCATTATGAGGCAGAGGTATTTCTGAAAACCACAAAGGAACGCTGCTTAGCAGCAACACAAAAGACGCATTAGGGAAAAGCAAGGATTAAGCATGGCGTAATGAGGAAACAGAGCAGGGATGTTAAGGGCTGAAGGGGAATTCCTGGCCTCCTGATTTCATGGGTACTTGTGGCCCAACTAAGGATAGGAATTGCTTGTTATAAACATGTTGCTCGCTGGAATAGTGTGGTGAACATGTTGGTTCTCTGATTTAAAAAAAATATTGAGGACAAGCCATCAAAGGAGAAAGTATGTTTCATAGCAGCCATCTATTAGAGTATAGATGCTGAGCTAGACAAAGAAAACAACCTAGGAAATACACAGCACAGAGAACAAAAAATATAGTAAAATCAGTATAGTACAGCGATAGTAAAGTGTATTGGACTACACAAACACTAAACTTTATTTGAAGTTTAACTCTCTATTTGAGCTGATTGGTTCACAAAAGTGCAATACAATGCTAAGGAAATCACAATATTCAGAACAATAACCTGGACAAGAGCCTTTTACTCAAGCAAAATCCACTGACTACAACTATCTACACCCTGTGCACATTCTGAACAGAAAAGGGCAATACCAGGGCAAATAGCCTATGCGAAGAGTGCCAGGTGGGGATTTAAGATACCTGCTGCGAAACCCAGGACCCTGTCAAAGCATCTGAAACTCCATCTGTTCACAATGCTAAACCTTCCCAAACCGTTAAACCCAATACACCAGTCTATAACCACCAGCTCAATCCACCTTATAGTATTAATTAATGTACCAGGCATTGCAGATACATCCCAATTAACTTATTCCGATTAGGAAACATGAATGGCTCCATATCTGCACGTTTGCTGGTATAAGCCAGGCTGACCAGGTAATGGATCAGGCCTTGATCTGAATCAGGAAGCCCTAGTTTGCATTTAACAGAACCTAAGAGAATGGATTGTAAATAATGGAGGAATCATTCTACATTTCACGCTGCCATACTGTGCACATTGCTGCACTTAACATTTTCATAAGTAAGACTAATACTAGTCAATATCAACATTGTAAGTGAAACATTAGCCTATGACATGTTTCAACGGCCTTATTTGATAAGGTGATCTCATTCTCACAGGGCATTCTGGTAATGGGACCCAGGGAATACAGCCGGGATTTTATTCAGATTCTCCCGGTATTCTGGATTCACTCATGTCAGGTTCACTAATCTGTTTAAAGCGTTTACTAACGATGATAAACTATAAATGCTATGTAATGCCAAACATATTCTGTCAACAAATTATAATGTTAGCATCATTCTCTTATCATTAGGCCTCCTTTCATAACACGAATCCTCCAGGAAAGGGTTGGCATTCAAAAGCGGTGGAATAAACAAACAAATAACTTAGCAATTTTGTCCACATATTATCATAATCTTACCTGGAACATTTTCATTAAATATTATTGCACTATCCTAATTACATAGGCTTGCATTAAACAATTGGATATCGGATATGACGGTAATTATGTATTCTAGTGTTATACAAAAACAACTGTTGAAAATTGCATTTTCCACACATTCGTTGTAAAAACGTCAAATACAGTTGTTGATTGGATATAGCAATATTCCAGGAAAGAAAATGAGACATTCCAGGAAATATTTGCTTAGTTTATTTGTCATGAGCACATGAAGGCAGATGTACCTGTATGTATAGTAAAAATCTTATGCCACCGTTCCAAGCAATGCGGTAAGAATAAATAAGAATCAAAATACCATGCAAAATAGATCTCATCTCAAAATACAACGATCAGCTATAACATTGTCTAACACTGTGTAGGTTTCCCTTTTGCCACCAAAACAGCCCTGACCCCTCGAGGCATGGACTCCATTAGACCTCTGAAGGTGTGTTGTAGTATCGGGCACCGAGGCTTTAGCAGTAGATCCTTTAAGTCCTGTAAGTTGCAAGGTGGGGCCTCCATGGATCGGACTTGTTAAACCAGCACATCCCACAGACGCTCAATTGGATTGAGATCTGGGGAATTTGGAGGCCAAGTTAACACCTGGTGTTCCTCAAACCATTCTAGGGCACAGTATCCTGCTGAAAGAGGCCAATGCCATCAGACAATACTGTTTTCATAAAAGAGTGTACATGGTCTAAAACAATGCTTAAGTAGGTGGTACGTGTAAACGTAACATCCATATGAATACAGGACCTAAGTTTTCCCAGCAGAACATTGCTTAAAGCATCACACTGCATCAGCCGGCTTGCCTTCCTATAGTGCATCCTGGTTCCACGTGTTCTCCAGGTAGGCGATGTACATGCACCCTGCCATACTCGTGATGTAAAAGAAAACATGATTCATTCATCCTTCTTCCATTTCTCCTTGGTCCTGTTCTGATGCTCACAAGCTCATTGTAGATGCTCTCGGAAGTGGACAGGTGTCAACATGGACACCCTGCCTGGTCGGCGGCTATGCGGCCCCATACGCAACAAACTGCAACGCACTGTGGATTTTGACGCCTTTCAATCAGTATCGGCATTAACTCTTTTAGCAAAAGCAGCTTGTCTTTTGGATCAAAACGGCCAGTCTTCGCGCCCTAAATGCATCAATGAGCCGTGGTCGCCCATGACCCTGTTGTTGGTTGACAGTTTTCCCATCCTTGGACTACCTTTAGACCGGGAAAACCCACAAGAGCGGTAGTTGACCCAGTCGTCTAGCCACATATGAACAATGTTTTACAAAATGTCCTTAAATCACTTATTTTGTCACCTGAAAAAATCTGTTTACCTCCAAGAACCACTAAATTGGCACAAATATGAAAAATAAATCTATTCAGGTATTTAAAGGAAAATTGTTTTAACTGCTCAGGTTGACCTTCCTTGCGCATTTGCCCATAACAAGGAGTCTCATACTCATAACCTGTTCCACCCCTATGCTCTGCTGTAAATGAATTTCTTGGGAAATGAAGGGGGAACAGAATGGAAGGCCAAAAAGCCATCTAGCTGCTAAAATAAACACAAGGAGCGTGTGAGAAGAGCTTTCCAGGCTGAAGTTATGGAGGTGGAGGAGAGATTTATTCCCCACATGCATCCCACTCTGAGGTTTTAATTCCACCGTCCTGAGCATTTACTATAGTCAAGACACTCTGTGCCAGCCAGTGCAGATTTTGGATATCACAAAGTAGGCAAAACCTTGTCTGCAGCAGGAGCCTCCTCAGGCAGAGATGCCACACTGCAAGCAGTCATGGAAGGCGGAGGCCAGCTCCTGCCTGTTCCTATTATCTGGTCTTATCAATGTGATTCTGTGCTCACTGACAAGCTGTCATGCACAGGTAAGCCAGCCTGCTGGTGCTTACCTCCTTCTTCAGCTGCATTGATGCTTCAATGCAACAATACCAGGACAAACAATACATCTATTTATATTTCTGTGTATGCAGTCGTAACCCCCACCTCCAATAATATAAAAGCAGCAGCAGCAAAGCACACCAACAATAGTGTTCGGAATAAATAACGCGCAAACGCTTTTAGAAAATAAACAGTGAGTTACTACTATGCTCAGCTGATTACATGCTAAAGGAGTTGACAAATGTTTACAGGTGCGTAACATCAGACAAAATACAAACCGCCAACAGACCCACTACTGTGTTTTTCCTACGGTTGACTGATGTGAACTGACAAAGCTTAGGGATTTGGGTAGGTCACAATGCCTTGCTACAACCAACAGTTCCTTACCTTAGGTAGTTCTCGGAGCTGGTTTGCGTCGAGGAGAAGCTCCTCAAGACTGCGACTGTAGCGAAATATCTCGTCGGGGACATTTTGCAAATTGCAATGTCGTTTGTCCACCGACTCGACGTGGCGGTTACAGCGCCACAAAGGGATACACTTCAGCATGTCCGGCCGCCGTATGGATTTGGTCGCCGGTGCTACTCAATACTCCGCATCGGAGAGAGAAACTGAGAAATGTTCGGGGGTAGGAGAAAGATGATAACGTCCAACCAAAAATAATCGACTGTGACAGTATGGCTACTCCAACGTAATTCCAAAAAGAGAGTCCAAAATCCAGTAAAATCAGGGCCACACGAAAATAATTCCCCTCGTCAATGTTGATATCCCAGTTTCAGTCCTTTTCGTCGGATCTTCTGAGATTAAAATCCAAGCCCAATTTGATTGATAACAGGACAATAACTTCAACAGGCTAGCTTCCTTAGTAAATGTTTCATTAACATTATATTGTTAACTAGTCATCTAAAAACACGTACTTTAAAACAAATAACTGTTGTTTTATATCCATAATTAACGTTAGCTATGTAACAGTAATAACAGCACAGCCACCGGTGTTAGCAAACCCGCTACCGTCTCTAGCCCGTCTGCATTTTTATACAAGGAATATGGCCTGTCTAGTCAAACAGCTAATTAGCAGGCGAAGCAAATGTTATTTGCTTTCCTGTAACAAGTGGTGATTCTATTTTACATTACCAAAAATAGTACAATCTAAGCACACGACTGGAGATTAAACCCGCCTGCTGTGTAGTGTAGCGCGCTAGTAAAAAGACAACGTTAGCTAGCTTGTGATCTCACTTGCATTTCTTGCTAGGCTACGGAAACAAAGTACTAATTTAACAACCTTCTAAACAAACGCAGGGCAGCTTTTTAATGGCTAGCCAACTGCACAGAAAATTAAAAGCACGCGATGTCTCGTTTAAAGCAAACGTTTATACTGAACCCAAAATTAAAAAAAAACTGGATTGTTTGCCTCATTGAGCCAGGCCGGTAAATGGAGTGGGGGGCTGGGCAAAGCTTGCAATGTTAAACCGAATTTGCCAACGCTTTGCTGCCTGTACACGTTTGGGCCCGCAAAAGTCCGAGTTAAGACGAGTAACCTGTGAGGGTCTTCGGGGCCTGACTTCGTTAGCAGAAAAAATCACTAGATGACAAAAACGGACCGAAGAAACGTTTGTGAATAAATATTCCTCTGCGGAGTTTTCACACTCTCTGTTCGGGTGTGTGGTGATGTTGTAAGAATGTGGTGGAGAGCGCTAACCGCCCAGTTGCTCCTCCTTATTGTTGTTGTGGCTGGGTGTGCTTAATTTACCCGCGCCATCCAAAGGTGATTAGAAGCTCTTTGTTCGCCGCGTATCATGTCTATTTCAGAATTTACTTGATATGTTTGTTATAAATAAATAGGCGTCAAACCATTGAGCGTTTGGCACAATTATTTATTTTAGTTGGATTGTTTTTGTTTTGTAACACTATGACTGCGTAAGCCGGCAAGTGTGGACGCACATTTAGGAAAAAAATCCATGTCTTCTCACTAGCCATGTTGGTAATAGCGACCCCAACGGGCTAGGATGTCTACAATAAAACGTCTAAACCTTAATTGCATATACGTGGTTGAATGTTATCACGTGGCCCCATCTAGCGGTAATAAATGCGAAGTAGATGTGTTTCTCTGGCGATGGGAATCATACACGATATGGTCAACAGTATGTGGACACCGGACCATCAAACCTATATGAGTTTTTTTGGAAATCCCATTGCAAAACCATGGACATATTATAGAGATGGCTCCCCTTTGCAGACACAACAGCTGCCATTCTTTTGGAAAGGCTTTCCACACGATTTTGCCTCAGTGGCAATTTGTGCAATTGAGCTGTCATGGTGTGGTCAGGTAGAGTGTGATGCTCAGGGTTTGGTGAAGTAGACTGGTACAGAGTGTGTTGAGGTAGAGTGTGATGCTCAGGGTTTGGTGAAGTAGACTGGTATAGGGTGTGGTGAGGTATACTGTGATGTACAGGGTTTGGTGAAGTAGACTGGTACAGGGTGTGGTGATGTATACTGTGATGAACAGGGTTTGGTGAACTAGACTGGTACAGGGTGTGGTGATGTATACTGTGATGTACAGGGTTTGGTGAACTAGACTGGTACAGGGTGTGGTGAGGTAGACTCTGGCTGAGCAGCTGGTTGCTGTCTGGTGTTTGTTTTTTGGGCTGGGATGTGGATAGGCTTCAGATGAGAGAGGCCGCTGTATCCTGTGATATAGGAGGGATAATTGGTATGGTCTCCTGAGATAAGGATATGTGTAGAGGTGTGAAAGTACAAAGTACTGCGTTAACCACAGTACTGTGTTGAACACAGTTAGATTAAAAGGTGCATTTCTCCACAGCTTAATGTACAAAACAATTTAGCATCAACAATTTGTAACATTCTGCTCATTCAACACCACATCTCGAATTCATAGCTAATGTAGATATCAGCTTCCTAACAAAATGGCGATTGGAGCCGAATAATGTATGTATTGCCAATGCCAATTCATGCTCCTGCACCGTTTCCCTAATTAATTACATTAAGGCAACTGTACAGTAAGCACTGAAGCTACTTACATGTCATGTAGGCTATACATGTGTGGTTATCATGCGTATATAATGATTGCTAGCTAATTATCTCAATAGTTTATTTAGTGTCTAACTTACAGTACTCATAAAAACAGGCACAAATTTATAGAATTAATTTACTTATTTACTGTCTTAGGGCTGATAAAACTGTCCAAATCCAGCAATAAATACATTCTTTTATCTGGATTTCAATTATTAGTAAAAAGCAATCAACATGTATAGTTCAAAATCACCATGGAGGAAACCAAACATTGTTCGATACTATACATTTTAGTGGTGTCGCAGTCGTTAAGGTTTCAATATATCTACAAAATATGTAATTTCTATTTAGATGTTCCACTTATTGTAATAGCAAACATGGGTAGCTTGTCTTCCCAAGAGCATTTGGAAACAAATGTACAGCAGTGCCAGCCTGTCAAGGTTCCACCATGATCTGGCTCTATTTCGGGCCCTACTACCCCATCTGGTGGCCTATGGGCGCAGTGCTCATCACCGTCACACAAACACCCCAGTCATCAAGCACCTGGTGAACTGCTCACACCTGTCCCTCATCAACTGATCACGTTCCCTATTTCAGTTCCCATTCCCCATTGCCCAGTGTCAGTTCAAACAAAGTACTATGCCAGTCGACACTGCTATGTATTTAGTTCTTGACTCCTGCGTTACATCGCAGCTTTTGGCCTTCCAGGCTTTTTTCAACATATATATAAATACTACGTGCACTTATACTGCTGAACATTCTGCCCTGCTCGTATTACTCGAGTATTCTACACCACACAGCTTGTTTGCCTCCGAGCTTAGAGACACCGGCTCACCCTACAGTACATGTGTCTAGAGTCGCGCGTTTGGATCCCGACCATCGCTCTGTTCACCCGGAATCCTTACACAGCCTTATGAAATAAAATAACATACTCATTTAAAACCGAACAACAAGAGCGCAATGCCCAGCAGCATATATCAATATTAAGTCACAAAGCAGTGCCTTAAACAAAATATACAAATATATCAGGTACCTGCAAATTGTTAATGGTGGCTTTGATGGTCACTCTGAGCCCACAGTCATGAGATAAATAACATTGTTCTTTTTTTTAAGACAGTGAGTGTAAATGTGTCAATGTCATTGGATGCTGCCTTTGCCACAAATCAGTTTGTGAAATTGCTACCTTCCTGGATCTGCCCCGGTCAACTGTAAGTGCTATAATTGCAAATTGGATGCGTCTAGGAGCATCAACAGGCCAGCTACAAAGTGGTAGACTATGCAAACTCAAAGCCAAGCGTTAGCTATAGTGCAAAGTATGCTGCCATTGGACTCTGGCAGTTTAATGGACAAATCTGATCTACGGGATGCGTAGGTTTGACAAGGTTGGTGTGGAGGAACTTGAGTGGCCTGCACAGAGTCCTGACCTAAACCCCATTGAACAACTTTGGGATGAATTACAATGGCTATTGCAAGCCAGGCCTTTTCGTACAACATTTGTGACTGACTTCACAAAGGCTCTTTTAGATGAATGAGCACACATTCCAACAGAGGCACTCCACAATCTCGCCTACACAAAGTAAAGTGGGTGCTGTTATGGCTGCAAAGAGGGGCCAACTCTATATTAATGCCCATGGTTTAGGAATGGGATGTCATATTGATTTTCTCATCCAGTAAGTCAATGTGAGCCAACACGTCGGAAGAAACACTTGCTCACACAGCCTTATGCATGCCCAGGTCAGATGTGCCACCCAGGGGAGAAAGTGGGACCACTCATCTTGACGGTCAAGCTCTTGGTTGGTACACTCCGCCTGCCCGTTAGCCTGTGGGTGGTACCTGGACGTGAGACTGAGGGTCACGGTCTGAAGACCGAAGTCCATACAGCCGGAAGACCTGCTGGAACAGCACTTCAGCGACCTGAAGGGCAGAGGGGAGGCCGGGTAGTGGAACAAACGGGACCATTTTGAAAACCGATCCACCACCACAGTGCTAGTAGTGTTCCCCTCTGACCTCGGTAGGTCACAAATTCCACGGAGAGTTGGGACCGGGGTCCCTGAGATACTGGTAGGGGATGGAGTTTGCCAGCTGGAGCCGTTTGCAGCGCCTTCGACGGTGCGCAAACAGTGCATGAAAGTACGTAATGATGCACAGTCCTCCCCATGCCAGGTCACCAATACTTCCCTTGGAGCACTTCCGGGGTCCGGTGATGCCTGGATGTTTGGTTGCAGAAGTGATGTGTGTCCAGGTCACTAACCGGCACGCACTCTCCAGGGCATGTCAATCTTTTTCGATCGCGACTAGACAACATATAAACGCAAATAAAATATCCAATATTATATCACACATGTGGTAATTAGCACCTCTTACCATAAAATAATGGATTGAATTCATGGAAAGTCACGTACAATTAAAATCTACTAACAAGGAAAATGCCCAAGTTGTTACAATCATTAGTAATTGCCCAGTGATAGATGTGAAGTTGGGTAATATTGTTCTCCAGTCCTTGTTGGATACTGGGTCTATGGTCACCACTATTACAGATAGCTATTTTAAGAAGCATTTTGCTGATCTTAAAAAACGTGTCACTTCAAGATTGTTCCTGGTTAGATTTTAGAGCTGGAAATGGTTTAAAGATGCCTTGGACGTTAATATATTTGGGAATTGTATGCCAAAAAGGAGGGTTCTAGTGGTTGAGGACTCAAAAGATCTTTAGATGCAGTGTAAGAAAAAGGTTATCTCCGGCGGTACTGGGAATGAATGTTTTACCAGGAGTTATTTAACTCACTTGAGTCCTACAAGACAAAGGTACAGGGGAAAATACCAGTCCGGGTAGGCTAGTGTTGTAATTGAACTTGACCCACAACTTGAGTTTTATAGAGATGTTAGCTGTAACAGCTTATGTCTTATCTCAAGGGGACACGGATTGGGTGGAACAGAAGATGGTCACTCCTCATTTTGAGGGTTTAGAGGAGGCTGATAAACTGAAGTTCAGGGCCCTGTTAAGTAAGTATACCTGTTGTTCGCCAAAAGGGAGATGGATGTGGGGTGCACTGACCTGATCATGACCTCATGAAATAAGCCAGCTGTGTCAGCGTTTACAACCCATGTAGTACGAGGTAGCTCGAGAACACATAAAACAACCACTAAAGAGCCAAATCATTAGGGGGAGTAATATCCCCTATTTATCTCCTATTGTACTGATGCAAAAAAGAGGAATTAGAATGTGTGTGGACAATCGACAACTAAATGCCAAAACGATAAAATATGCTTTTCCACTCCCAAGAGTCTTGGCCTTACTGGGGCCAAATGGTTTTCAACTCTTGATTTGGCCAGTGGTTACTGCCAAGTGGAGATGGTTGAAAAGGATATACAAGACTGCTTGCTGTACCCTGTTTGGATTATTTAAATTTAATAGGATGCCGCTCCCAGTACTTTTCAGTGCCTCATGGAAAGCGTGTTTGGATAGTGTGTTGCTATCAGTCGATGCTCTTGTACCTGGATGTACACATCAAAAAGGTAATTTGTTCCAGAAACAAGTGAGATACCTTGGCCATGTAGCCACCCAGACACAGTTGCAGTTGTTTGAGACTGGAGGACCACCACTAACTTGGCGTTGTTCATTTTTAGGATTTGCCAGCTACAATCGAAGTTCCTCCCTCAGGTGAACTATGCATAAAACACCCCAGTGCATAAGTCAACTGGCAGAGCCCCATACTATTTGATGTTTGGACAGGATCCTTATCTGCCAGTTGATTCCTCATAATGAGTTGAGGAGGTTGGAGGGGGGCAGGTGAAGGATTTGGTGCAGATGCACCAAGACTCACTGGAAGAAGCCTATGACCATGTGAGACAACGAATGGCTGCTAAAATACCGCTCAGAAACAAGAAGTACGAAGGGCAAGTGAGAGATCCTGCTCTCAAAGAGGGTGATTTGGTCTACATTAGAAACCACGGGGTAAAGAACAAGAACAAGCAGCAGAACAAGATCCAGGATGCCTGGGACCCCTCTCCCTATCGGGTGGTGCAGCAGCCCCAAGAACGCAAGGTTGTTTATGCTATACCAGCAGCGGATCAAGAGCGGTCAGTAAGGCAAGTACATCGCACAGAGTGGAGAAGTGTGCCGTTGAGGGCAAGGACAGCAGTTGGAAGCCAAGATGATTCTGCAGATGGATGAACAGTTGGATGGTGAGGAAGATGACATAGATTTAAATTCCACCAGGGTGCTGAAATTTGAGCACCACCAGGAAAACCCTGGGTGAAGTGCACACCCACGATTCACGTTGCAGACAGGTCACAGGATTGGTTTTCTTGGAACAATAGTAATTCTATTAAGAGTTGTACTGACAATGCTTCTCCATCACCCAGGCAGAAAAACCTGTGATTTTCAAGTTGTGTATTCCTTAATAGTGGCAGGAAAACGGCACACATGAAATCACACTGTTAGCTTCCCATTAATTGTAGTGGTGGTCGTTGTAAGGTTATTTTAAAATCAAGCGACTGTTGGTAAATGTTAAATGTGTGATAGCTAGTATTGTGTAAATTAGTTACTGATAATTGGAATTTTCTGTAAATGTAATCAATAATTAATAATATTAAATATATACAATAAATACATAAATAAATACATACAATATTCTATCAAAATAAGTTAAAACTAGATGATAGTATTGTCAACCAAAAATGTTTTATACAGAGCCAGAGAAAAGCAAGAGGATGGTGGCAGTATACGATATACAGAGAAAAACACCAGAAAAAGAGTAGAGATGAAGACAGAAATTAATGCAGAAGGGTCCACAAGATGTTCATTAGACTTCTTCAGAAGCCCATTATCAGAAATGGAGGCAATTACAGTGACAAGTAGCAAAAATGTTGTCTCACATTAACTTGCTGTCAGATTTCACACGGCCCTGAATACATACTTCTACCAAAATAATGGTGAAAGCAAATGTATCTATGTTTAATTTTAATTACGTTTCAGTATTAATTCTTTGTCTTTAACAACATATTTATATTAGACCAAAACTCGGAAACATGTAAGGAACCGGATGATCGGCGAGATGGTGGGGACCCAAACGCGCGAAGTGAGACAGGTGAAGGTGCTCGGATGTACGAGCGGTGTAAGGGGAGCTCGAATATGACGAGCAGGGAATGTGGTGGAAAAAGACCTCGACTAAAACGAGCAGCAATTGGTAAGTGAAGCTCGGTTGGGGCGAGTGGGGTTGATGCTCGGATGAAACGTTGTGAGAAAACGCGTGTGCTTTTGTATAGGCTTCGTTTGAACTGGCAGTGTGGCGGAGGAACTCAGGAACTTGGGTAGAGCTGCTGATGAGAGTGATAGAAAACAGGTGTGCGTAGTTAGCGTGTGCTTGGTGACTGGATCGTGGAGGGGCCGCTAGAGGGGGTGCTAGGACCAAAAGTGAGCCGAGTCAGGGCGGAACCCTGACAGAACATCCCACTTTCTGGACCTTTTCCAAATCATATATGCGCGATTGACGATTAGCGCACCCATTACATTTCTGTTCATATCTCCTGATTGGTTAAAGATTGTAGGGGACAGTTTACCGAAAAGAATGACATGTCGTTTGTGTATTTCCGTAAAGCAGAAACCTTCCAAATCTTGCACCACAAAAACACTGTATTTCATGATTACACAAAAAAAAAAAAAAATTCAGGGTTTAAATATACCTCACCTTGCATAGAATTGTGTCCTATCTTTAGTTCTTGGCTCCACACACACAAATCAAGTTGTATGGAACACTTCTAACAATAGTTACCAACTGTTAACTATACGTAACCTCATATAGCACATAGTAGCAAAACACCTCTTCTTTGCATTTTGTTTGTTAGCAAAGGTATCAAACTAAAATGTGCATATATTATCAGTAAAAGGCATGCTTTCTCACATCACCTATACATTATTATTGTTTTCAATTGGTGTCTTTTATTGCATACATAATGACAAAAAAGGGTTTTCCGTAAAAACATTTTATTTATCTTACAGTATAAATTTAGATTTTCAATCTTGTCAAATATAATCTGGAAACTATTTACAGCGCTTCACTTTTTCCACATTTTGTTATGTTACAGGCTTATTTCAAAATGTATCAAATAATTTTTCCCCTTAAATATCTACACACAATGATATTTAAAAAAAGACAAATTGCAAATCTATAAAAATTCACAGCATTTGCCATGACACTCAAAATGTATCTTAGATGCATCCTGTTTCCACTGATCATTCTTGAAATTTTTCTACAACTTGATTGGAGTCCACCTGTGGTACAATCTGTTTATTGGAAATCAATTGGAAAGGCACACACCTGTCTATTTAATGTCCCACAGTTGACAGTGCATGTCAGAGCACAAACCAAGCTATGAAGTCCAAGGAATTGTCTGTAGACCTCTGAAATAGGATTGTATCGAGGCACTGATCTGGGGTGGGGTACAGGAAAAGTTCAGCAGCATTGAAGGTCCCAAGAGCCCAGTGGCCTCCATCATCTGTAAATAGAAGAAGTTTGGAACCCTCCGGACTCTTCCTAGAGTCGGCCACCCAGCCAAACTGAGCGATCGGGGGAGAATGGCCTTGTCAGGGAGTTGACCAATAACTCAATGGTCACTCTGACATAGCTCCAGCGTTGCTCTGTGAACAGAGGAGAACCTTCCGGAAGGACCACTATCTCTGCAACACTCCACCAATCAGGTCTGTATGGTAGAGTGGTCAGACGAAAATCACTCCTCAATAAAAGGCACAGCCCATCCGGAGTTTGCCAAAAATGCATGTGAAGGACACTCAGACCATGAGAAACAATATTCTCTGGTCTGATGAAACAAAGATTGAATTAATTAGTCTGAATGCCAAGCGTCATGTCTGGAGGAAACCAGGCACCCCTCATTACCTGGCCAATACCATCCCTACAGTGAAGCATGGTGGTGGTACCATCATGCTGTGGGGATGTTTTTCAGCGGCAGGAACTGGGAGACTAGTCAGGATCAAGGAACGATGAATGCAGAAATGTACAGAGACATCCTTGATAGAAACCTGTTCCAGAGCGGATGGACCTCAGACTGGGTAGAAGGTCCACTCAAGGGCCACTAAAGGACATTCAATTCTGTGAACAATTATGTAAATATTTATTCTTTCTTCATTTTTGCAAATCTAATGAAAATATTAAACAAACATTTTTCACTTTGTCTTTATGGGGTATTTTGAGGAAACAAATGAATTGAATTTATTTTGGAATTATGCTTAGGTCCAAACACCAACAGTGAGGCTTGAAAAGGGCAGACTTTGGGAAGGCACAACAGATGCAAATGATGCTAGGCCTCCTTCAGCTCTAGCTTGCACCACAGCCGCCATCACATCCCCGACTCCAACCACAGTTGATACAAAAATAAAAAATTCTAATATTTGAAACAGGTGCTGTTCCAGTGTTAATACCCAGAGTACTTCAAACAAAAAACAGTAGTTCTGCCAAAAGGCCTATGGGTCTGACAATAGTGCACCCCCCACTGATGGATTTCATATGAAGCTATGAAGCAGGAGGGCCAGTAAGAGGCCCTCTTCTCTCTGGTCTAAAGATCAAATCCCAATACCCATAGGCACTGAAAGAGACTAACTTTGTTCTGCACTGTGCATACAGAAGTGGAGGCCATTCTGAATGCCAAATCCTTGGTTTACCTATCTTCAGACCCGATCAAGCCGAACATCCTACTGACCCGATCAAGACACGATCAAGCCATGGCTCATCCCTTCCAAAGGCTGTGTTCGTTTCCAGTGATCTCCTTGGCAGGCGCTGCTGGAGACATGTGCTCGCGGATCACTTTGGGTCCACGTTTATTCATCACTATCTACCAAGCATACAGAAATGGAAGAAAGATGAGAAAGTGGATAAGGTGGTCCTCAAAGTGGATCCACAACTTCCGCGAGCACTTTGGCCTGTTGGAAAGAGGGACCCATGCTTACCCCGGCGCAGGTGGCCATGTCAAGGCCGCTGCTATACAAGATTAGATCTACCTTCGACCTTCGGTGCAGCTCCCAAAACTCCTCGACGATGAGACTGCTGAGTCCTGAAATGTCTCCCTGTTTCAAATTTCCTGGTTGACACTTGGGGGTGGCTGTGGGAGAACTCCGTCAGGCAGGGAAGTCAAATGCTGCCTCGTGAGTTACGTTTTATTTCAGCGTAGTGCATTGTATTGCTGGGTTTGTGCCTAATTTTACGTTGCATCTTTGATGGTGAATATATTTGAATGTGAGTACTATCAAATATTTGTTAATTTGTACTCTTTTAACAATATCATTATGTTGATGTTTTATTGTCGTTAGCTCTGTATATTTGTTAACTTTTCACTGACTAAATTAAGCATAGCCTTTATGTTGTTATGTTGTGTCAGAATATTCCCCATTAGCCTAATATATCCATAACTAGATATGAAATTTAAGATATCTCTGTTAGGTCACTGTTATACATTTTCTAAGGGTGCATTTGAATATTAAAAGCCAACTCCTTGTTATTACAGAAATACCACAACCACTGCATTTGAAAGCCCTGCTACTACTATTCAATGCCTAACTCAGATTAAATGCTACAAAGCAGTGATATGTCGTGGAGCTCCGCCCCCTAGAGGGAGTAGCTCTAGCGGTTTACCCATGCCGCATAGCGGCCAACTGAAAATAAAATGTACTTACCTCAGCCAATCGGGGCACACCTGCCCCTATATCTGAGCGTGTGCCCTTCACACCATGTCCCATTTTTCTTCAGCTTCGACTGAACATTGATGTACTTCTGGTGATTTTTTTAAGGATCACGACATCATGCGACGATTCTTGGAAGCCGCCTGCCGCTGTTCCTCCTTGGACACCGGGGAAGACCGGCACACTGTTTGTGTGTCGTGTCTTGGACCGTGGCACGCCAAGGAGGGTGTTCTGGAGGCACCAGCGTGCGCTGCCTGTGCAGCCTTACCTTTGGCTGTTCGCCAGGGAAGGTTGCCGTACTTCCAGGAGGAGATTAGCTTGGACGCCGTCCTCTCTTCTCCTTCTAGCGGCGGGTCGGACGGCAGAATCTTGGAGTTGGAGGACATTCTTCCTCCTTCGACGCAGGCTACTCCGCCCCCTCTTCCAATGGAGTTGTGTGGCGGAAGCTTGTCGGGAGGAACTGACGTGGATACGCTCGAGCGTGGAGTTCCTGCTCGTGGCGACCAGTTGAAATTCCCTCTTCGAATGGAGTTTCAGTCCGTCATCGAGAAGGCGGCGTTGAGGCTGGAGATTCCTCTGCCCCCCATCCACCTCCTACAGCAATTTCGTTCATGTCCCACGTTTCGTGGGCGGAACAGGTTAAGGAGTCACCTGCGTCTGCGCCGAACGTAACAGGACTTTCGGATTATGCCGAAGGTTCCTGGACAGCTCCGGTGTTGGCGAAAGCGTCGTGAATTCTCCTACTGGATTTACATATCCTAATCTTTGGTTGCTAATCCAGTGAATTCATAGCCTGAGGCCCTGCCTCTTTCAAATAGTATATGTAAAAAACATTTCATCTTACTATCAGGTTTGATTCACGCTCAGCAACCTGTTCATGAAGTCAGTTAATGTAATGTTTGATAAGTATTCCATGAATGTCAGTTCTATTTGCAGGATTTAGAGTAGTGGGAGTGGACAGAGAGTGGATTATTACTATATAAGGAAATTAATGCCTAATTATAGGGTAGTATCAGACCCATAAAACCACATATCAGACCCATAAAACCAGCTTGTTGTACCTAGATACTTTAAATAACTATGACTTGAGTAACAGATGTCCTTTTCATTGATAGAAATGTAAACGCACCTAGCAGAACCTCTTTAAAGCAGTTAAGACAGAGTTAAAAATACTCTGAAACACAGTTTTAATACAATTGCAAGGAGAGAGACCAGTAAAATGTTACCCGTAAAGAATACCAGTAAATGTCTCTGAAGCACAGCTCGGAAAGCCCTCCTTTTGTATGGGCAAGAAGCACTGGCGTAGCGTGGTGACTCCAGGCCCGGGTGCAAATGTGCTTACAGGCCCGGCCTCACTGCTGCTCAGTACAGCTGTGACATTGTGGACAGGATAGAGACAGGACTATTTGTCAGCACAGATAGTGCCAGAGGATGTGGCCTCACCTTTGCATTTTAAGTTTTTTAGCAGACGCTATCCTCTTATTGTGACACTTGAGTGTGTCATCTTGCGGGAAGAAATCCACAACACTGGTGTTGCAAGTAGCATTATCTACCCACTGTAGTGTGTTTCAAAATGTCAGATTAAACAGCTTTATAGGTGCGCTTTAACCATCTTACACTTCACAACTGTAAAGTGTGATAAAAATGATGATAGAGAACATGTGATAGGAATGATCTCTTTTAATCTTATTTAAAGTTGATCTCTACTGACGAGTGTTCCATGTCACCTTCTCTCTGGATTCTGTAACAGAGTCAAACAATGAATCATTGTACACCATTAGGTGTTAGTAACACATTCTCAACAGTCTTTCTGTTAACTCAAATTGTTAACTTTTTATTACATGCAGAGGAAATCAAATGTTCTTTACCTTTAAAGCAGAGAAAGGTCCAGATGCAGATGAATATACGACTTATTGTTATTCTGGTTCTAGTTGTAATGAAGAAAAACTTCCAGTCAAGTTCTTAACCCACTGGGATATTGTCACGTCGCCTCCTGGTAGTGGATCTACCTCCGGGCGCGTGCCTCCCCGGCGTTCGATGTCGCCGGCCTTCTAGCGCCATCGTGTGTGTTTGTCCTGTTTCCCATGTCCTGTGTAGGCACCCTTCCCTGATTCCCTGCAGCTGTAACTCATTAGCTGGGTATTTAAACCCTTGTGTGTCTTGTCACCTTGTGCGTTATTGTCATTGTTACGTGTTGCAGTACCTTAACAGCGCTGCCTTGTCAAGCGCACCTGTTGA
>JACXGK010005093.1:0-34537 GCA_016801125.1 Novumbra hubbsi | reverse complement strand
GGTTAAGGAGAGGGGGGGGCCTGGTGGTGACGGTCACCCGGATGAGAATTAGAAGAGGTTAAGGAGAGGGGGGGCCTGGTGGTGACGGTCACCCGGATGAGAATTAACAATCCTTCACAGTCTTCACATAGATAAATGGCCAGGTGGCCAGAAAAGCCGAGTGGGAAGAGAAAATGGTGTTTGTGTGAAGATGCAACAGCACTCTCTCTCTCTTTCTCTAAATAGAATGCTTTGCTGCCCTTGGTATTTGTTCTCTCTATTTAAAGCCAGGGAGGTGAGCACAACCACTTGTTTCTCAGTATGAGTCATCAAAGGATTGGTCAATTTCCAAGCACACGCATACAGTGTATTCTTGGACAGATAATACACACATGCAGTGTATTCACACACACACACTCACATAACACACATAACGTGCACTACACTGCGCCTCGGGTTTTCATTATTAATGCAATATAATCTGATAAATATCTTATTTACGTTGCCGTGTGGGTTTAAATAAAACCGGGAGCAGATTCCTCGCTGTTCATTTCACAGTGGGAGACAGGCACACAACCTTGCTTTCCCATAATCCTGCACATTGTATGCTTCGGAAATGGCACCCTATTCACAAATAAGTGCACTACTTTTGGCCTGGTCCCATATGGCTCTGGTTGAGAGCTGTGCCCTACGCAGAGAATAGGGGTCCATTTTGGACACACCCTTTGTCTTTTACAATCTCATTTACTGAGCTACGACCGCCAGGCACCTCACCGTCGTTTTGACACAAGCAGCCCCTGCCGCTACCTGTTGGAAGGGCTCACGCTACAACATGGCAGTTAGCATGACGGTCCGGTACCAGGCGTGTTCCACGCTGCCAAGTGGAGCTGGCTGGAACGTGGGCTCTGGCTTGCCTGCTTTTAATATTTGAATGTGTTTTCATTACAACAGCATGGGAGTAGATAACCTTTCCGACGTCCAGGCAATTGTCTGCAAATAAATGAGATTACACGACAAGCAGTAAATGACAGCGAGAGCAGAAACCCAAGCGCAGAGCGCTAGCCGGAGTGCCTGCCCCCCCCCCCACTTCGCCAGTTATCTGATGGTTGCCTGGCAACAGATCCCTGACCTGGCTTTGACCTCCACCCAATAAGGTCAACACCTGAAGACGAGGCCATTGGACGACGGGCGGGGGCGGGGAGCGGGGGAGGAGCGGAGGTTGGCAGGGACAAAGGAACCCTACACAGGAGGGCAGACTCCCCGACTAGCGAGTTAGAGTGATCACGCTTCACACAGAGAGAACATGCCAGTGGGTTGCCCTTCCTCCCCTGCATCACCAGTGTTGAGTTACCTGTGTGTGTGTGTGTGTGTGCGTGTTCTACTGGTGGAAGGTCATTCTGTAAAGACCGATGTCAGAATGTGAATTTGTGTTCAGAGCGCTCTGGCACCGTGAGCCAGTCAATTGGCGTTAATTTTCTTCCAAGCAGGGCTCCAGTGTATTTAGTCTGTTTTACAGTTGATGGTTTCACTGAAATGCTTTTAACTCTTATTCCAAATTCATAGGTCTCCCGACTCAGAGGTCACTCAGTTTTACCGAAAACATGAACCAGAAGATGTAGCAGTACTGACAATGTGGGAAAATGAAAGCAACGGTATTTGTGAATATACATGGCAGAGGTCATAATCAGAAAGAGACACTGAATAAGGTCGGAATCTAGCAAAACCACACATTTCTGCTCACAATCAGACACACAAACACACACACAACCTCAGACAGTCAGTTCAACAGCAGCGATACGGAAGTTAATCCAAATTGCGATAGTGGCAATATCCTATTAGGGGGCCGGCAGTAAAATCAAGCTGGGACTGGGAAGACATTAGAGTTATCAGGACATGTTCAGCATGCTCCATTTACACAATGAACTGACATTAATCATGGGCCTGTCTCTCCTGGCAGACACACACCCCATACACAAATCATACACACATGTTGTAAGATGACAGGCACGTGTGCACACACAGCTAACACACACACACGTATACATGTATTGTAAGATGACAGACACACACACACACAATCAGTGTAATTGAGTAGAACAGTATAGTTTAAAGGAGCACAGTGTATTACAGTACATTTTGAAACAGTACTGTGTAGTACAGTATAGTATAACACAGTACAGGTTATTACAACACATTATAAAACACTACCGTGTAGTACAGTATAAAACAGTACAGTGCAGTTTGAGTATGAGACAGTTCGGTGGTTAGAGCATCTAAAGGTGAAACATCTGTCCGTCCATAAGCAACACATTTTACCCTGACTGCTTCCAAGCTGTTGAACGCATTCCTGGTCAACTCACCTGGTAAAATGGTATGGGTAAAGAAATGCACGTAGAATAACAACAGTGGCTGCCATAAGATGGCACAAAGATGGCACAAAGTTTGCCACAGGGTTGCCAGGGGTGGCTGGTCGGAATTGGCTGCCTGGCTACTTCACTCTCCAGCAACTCCCTGTAGAGTCAGGCTCCCTGTGGAGTCAGGCTTCCTGTGGAGTCAGGCTCCCTGTGGAGTCAGGCTCCTGTGGACTTGGTCGTGGTTGTAAAGCCGGGGAATGCGGTGACCTCAACCTTGTGTGTACCAGCGAGAAAGCCTCCAGCATGAGCGGGCAGGGTGATAAGTATCGGAACGGCTTAGTTAGATGTGGTTGGAGGAAGCACATGTTGTTCTTTGACTGTCCTGCACCTAAGGAGTTGATGGGAGAGACGAGGACATTATCAGGGGTTGGACATAGTGAATGTGGTATTATAGTGTAGTACAGCCCTAACAGAAAATGTTTTGTGTTGTTTGTTCACTTATTTCCCAGTTTTAGGATGAACACATGCGCATATAGAGAGAATCTGAAGATGAAGATAAACGGGACCTACAAAACTCAACGTTTGGACATGCTTACTCTTTCAAGTGAAACTTTTGATAGTGTACATATACCGAACAGATTGTAACAGAGGTAGAGTACAGCATATTACAGTACATCCAATATTAGACATCATAGCATAATATAGAACAGTATGGTAAAGTGTAGCATATGGTACTGTATATTGTAGTATAGTATAATATAATACTATATAATATAGTGTTGTATAGTATAGTATAATATAATACTGTATATTATAATACTATAGTAAGATATAGTACTGTATAGTACTGTAGCATAGAACATTATAGTACAGAACACATGTTTGACCTTTAGGGGAGGACCTATCAACTAATCAGTACTGCCTGGTATGCTAAAATAACTCCCTGAGCTGAAGGACCCTCAGTCACCACCCCCAGGCAAGACCTCTCCCCCAGTTCACCAGGGGCAACCTAGGCTCCTCCTTGTGTGTGTGTGTGTGGTTGCAGAATTGAGACTGTCGACAGAGGAAGTGTTGAAGGTCAAAGGGCAGGAAGTAGCCACCTGCCAGTCACATATATAGAGAGAAAGTGTCCTGCCTGGTTGCCTGTTCGTGAGTGGCAGGGTTAGAGTTAGCAACAGTAAAGGACTGAATGTACTAAGTAAAACTGGGTGTGTAATGTCCTGTTAGGGCTTTCCGTAATGGCACCCTATTCCCTTTACAGGTCAAATGTGCACTTTTGACCAAAGGCCCTGACGAAAAGTAATGGATTGTGTCAGAATAAATGTTGTCTAATAATGTCTTCTCTCCTCTCCGGTGATCAGGGGAGACTAAGGGAAGGCAACAATGGCCCTGCCCGATCCCAGTCTCCCCACCGGGGTGTGTGTGCTGAGATGGCACGTGAGAGAGCTGGACCACCTGCTTCTGTCACACTGTCAGTTCAGCAGCAGTGTGTGTGTGTGTGTGTGTGTCGGGGGGGGTTGCTGTTTTCATGCTGGACATCATTGGCACAAGCCACCCTGTGAAGATTTATCAGCCTGCAACAGTGGCGGCTGAACAGGGGACAGATGTTTCTCTTTCCCCCAAGGCTGGGCTACGTCCAGCTAGCATTAGCCTAGCGTAGCGCCTCTGCTAACCTAGCTCATGCCCCAAGGTACAGTGGGTCACGGAGGAGGAGCAGGGAGAGACGGGGGAACGGATGTGCGGGGCAAAAGAGCAGAGTGGTGGAAGAGCCAGACTTATGCACCCTGAGGCAGAAACTCCTCTTCCTGCGCCTCCCTCTAGGCCTCCTCGGCTGAAGCACCTGAAATTAATTTAGCTGTTCTGTGGGGAGTGCCAACTGACTAAACAAGATGTTTTCAAAAGCTGCGGAACAACAGTGGTTATCACTAAAACGGAAAAGCCCAAATACTTAGTGGGATTTGAATGTATTCATGTACCGTAAGTAGCCCAAAGGTATTTTGCTCTCACTGGGCTAATAGATTCCCAAGTAATTAGAATAGTTCATTGGAATAACAATGTTATACTAATGCCACTATTTTGATTGATTCACTTTTCCCCTACTTTGTGCTTTTGTAACACACTTGGCACCGTGGAGTGAGCACGATGATGTCAGAGCATTGACCTTTAGGTGCAACTCTAAGTGAGGTCATGCTGGCGTTGCCATGGCTACTATCAGAGGATTGTCTTGTTGCCAGCATTACTTCAGCGGCCTGGCATTGTTGGGGTCAGAGAACACACTGTGACCTCGCCATGGTGACCAAACTACTCAGAGAACAAAAACATGACTGCGGTTCCAGACTTTTTCTCCTATATCGCTTTTAGTTTTTCTGTCTCTCTATCCCTCTGTCTGTCTTTCTGTCTCTCTATCCCTCTGTCTGTCTTTCTGTCTCTCTGTCAATCTGTCTCTGTCAATCTGTCTCTCTATTTCCCTCTGTTTTGTCTCCTTTTATCTATCACGCCTTCTTAAAATAAATATTCATACAACATGTATTGCATGAAAAGATCTGGTGGAGTTTGTCATTGGCAAATAAGGCTCAGTTTCCAAGTTCATCAGGCCTATTGTCTGTAAACTGTTTAATCCAAACTTTCACAGATGTCAGATTGCTAGATAAGATATAGGCCAAAGGCTACAAAAGCATGTAGTCATGTCTTATGTTACAGATAAACACTAAAGTAAATGTTCAGGTTAGCATTTGTAAATACAATGCGGTGTACTCTCAACAACAGGACATGAAATTGCGTGACCAGATGGAATTCAGGGGGATGAAAGCAACGGCGAACACGCAACGGCGAACACGCAACGGGGAACACGCAACGGCGAACATGCAACGGCGAACACGCAGCACCGAACATGCAACGGCGAACACGCAAGGCGAACACGCAACGGCGAACACGCAACGGCGAACACGCAACGGGGAACACGCAACAGCGTACACGCAACGCCTCATCTTCAACCATGCTATGCCCCGGCTGCCAGTGGGTGAGTGGAGGGAACCCCCCCAACACCCCCCCTGCCTCCCCCCGGGAGTCAACATAGCACCTGGTCCCACTAGGAGGGCTCAGCTGCAAGTGCAGGTGAGGCACGAAACCTCAGCTGCCCAGACACACACACATACACACACACAACATCATCTAGGCCTTCGCTGGTGTCGTATACCGTACGGTTTGAGACCCTCTCAACAAAACCCAGGGCTGTGAGGGGGGGGGGGGGTGGGCTGGAGTGCACGTGGATTACATACGTTCTCGCTCAGCCGTGCCCACTCTCAATGAAACCCACCGTAAAATAGCACGTTTCCTTTCATCGGTGACAAAAGGCCTATACAAACAACCACACAAAGGAATATGCTCATTTCCAAGGGCCCTCTATTTCCTCGTTCTCCCCCCGGGGTGTTGTAATCAATGATCTGTCACGTGCACTTCTACATGTGTTTGCCTATTACTAAGCCAGAGGTTCTCCTGCTCCTCCCTGGAACTTTACGACAGGTAATAGACATTCTAATCATGTTGTGCTCCTCCCTAATTAGAGAAATGCAAAGCGGCCATGTCACCTGTGGACATGATACAGCTAGTCCACCTAGGAGGGCTAATTTGGGCTCCTGCTAATTGCCACGGTAACGAGCCTCCTGCGCCTCTCATACGTTGCATTCCAAATTGCAACCTATTTCTCACAATGCACTGCATTTCTGGTGGAGAGGAGTGCACTCTTCGGGGGCGCAGGGTGCCGGTTGGGACTGTTCGCTCGGAGGGAGGAGGTGTCAAGGGATGGAGAGATGGCAGGATGGAGGGATGAAGACACAGCTCTCCTCGCACACGGAGAGGTGTGAAAGAATGTGCCGGGCCAAATGAACACAGCCTGCAGCAGGAGTCCAGCAGCGAGGGGGGCTGGGGGGGGGGTGGTGGTGGACAGGCTGCGCTGTGAAAAACTCAACCCAACAAAATGATCATCGGCAGGCAAAGAAACCGAGAGGAATGAAACTTCAAATGCCTGTTACAGTCAACAATGTCGTAGATGTATATAACAGCCCAATCTGGTGGTGAAACAAAAATAAGGGTATTGCATGTTTAACCAACACAATACAAGGGAAGGGCAGGTGGGGGGTTATGGCCAATATTCCACAACTAAGGGCTGTTCTTAAGCACGACACACTGCAGAGTGCCTGGATACACACCTTAGCTTACATTGGCCTTATAACAGAAATGCAGGAGGTGCAACATTAATATTTGAAACTGATTACCAACGCAATTAGAGAGCTCGAAACGGGCTTGGCAAACACCACAGCTTTCCGAAAATCAATGCTATAGAAAACACATTGATGAATAAGAAGTGAACTCTTACTAGGGCTAAATAGTAAAATAATTGCACATAGAGATTTTTAGACAATTATAAACCTGGTGGATCGAGCTCTGGATGCTGATAAGATGAACGTGGTGGTCAATCAGACACAGGTTAACCAAGGGTATAGCCACTGTTGTATAGACGTTGATAATCAGTTTGTAAAGGCATTAGGTGATAACAAAGGTTTGTGGTATACTGCCAATATATCATGGCTAGAGACTGCATACAGGCTACCCGTGCTGTGTTGCGGATTAGACCGGCTTTTAGCGATGGTACATTAGCTATATACCACACCCCCCTACTTATTGTCTACAGACGTGTTTTAGAGGAAGTCGACCATCAATGCGACATTGTTATTACATATCCAATTTGACCTAAATCCAATGTGGTGTTGGTTTCTTTATTTAAAACGAAGAAGTTACAGTGTTTTGGGAAGGGAAGAAGTTATTGCACCAGTTATTTCTCACAATATAAACATTAAAAATACAACAACAATACATTACATGTGTTGCTTAATGCGACACTTTTAATGTTTTCCAACTCAGGAAATTAAAGGGTTAATTAAAACAATGTATCATAGTCATATGTAAATATATTAATGTATATGTATACATGTACATGTACATTCAAATCTGTCATAGTAATATATACTTATACATTTTATTTGGGGAAAATTGGTATTCTTGGGCTTCTAAATTATTAGTTTATTTTCTATTTAAATGTAAATGTCACCTATAGTATTCCTTTGTAATAGTGTAATTATTGAATATGAATAATACTGTACTGACAGTGTACTTTCTGCGGGCTTAAAAAAAAGTAATACGCCAACTTTGCGGTATTTATTATTTATTTTATTTACACAAAAATACGTGTTTAAAAATATTTAGGAGTTTGCAATCAGAAATGCACCCTGGAAGCTTGGGGGCACCTTGTCAGTTTCTACTGTGCTCTCGCGGGTGAGCTACTCTAGAGTGTGCGTGTATGTGTTCGAGCTAGTGTGTGTGTGTCTGTGCTCCTCTGCTGTTGCTGCCCTTTGATCCCTGCATTAGTGTTAGTTAGGGGCTCGGAGACACACACTTACACAGAGAGCAGCCATAGTCAAGACACGGCAACAACAACAGCACAGAACCCTCCTCCTGTGTTCCTGTACCCAACAATACACTTTAAACCGCCGAGGAGAAGCCAGGTGCACAGTCCCTGCCACCACACTCGCCTACAATCTCAATGGGAAAAAACCTTTTTTCTTCTTACGCCTAAAACAAGGAGAAGAATGTGATAAAAAGGGGGAAAATGCCAAGGAGGAAGCAGGAGCAACCCAAGCGCCTGCCTTCACGTAAGTCGTTCGCTGGTTTTGTGCATTTTAATGTCTCTCCGTGTGTTTTGCGCAGTAGTTTAGGGTTAAAGAGGTGAAACAGACAAAGACACGGCGTAGGTTATTTCTCCTTTTTAAGGTCTGAGCTAGGCAGCCATGTTGGCGATCAGTAACGTTAGCTACTAGCCAACGAGTGCATACGCGGTACGTGCCTTTAATAGAGTATAATCGATAAAGGTCCCGTTCCCCTAAAGGTTGCGGTCAGTTAGCTTGTGTGTCGGTTGTAGCTATATGGAATAATGTCTGAGCGTTTTCGTTTATCTGCCCGTGCAAGCGAGTCTCTTTCGGGGTAGAAAGGGGAGGATCTGAGAATCTGGCCACAATAAAATGAAGGGTCAGTCGGATCAGACAAGCCAGACTCAGGGCTAACCATGCCCCAGTGTTCCTAGCAATAGCGCTATTTAGCAACGCTTTTTAGCTAACTTAAATTCTCCGTTAATATAAACGTCTAACTTTCTCTCTCACGGCTCAAAAACGGTGGACTGGTTTGCACGGTAGTCGCTTGCGCTGTTTTTACGTCGAGCTCTTCTGAAAGTCTGGAGATAATTTTTAAAGCAAGTCGTGGTATTTTCTTCCACCCTCCGCCCAGTTTGGTGAGGTTCATGTCTGCATGCAGAGGCTATGTCAAAGCCATGGCCAGTCACCTGAAGTTCAGGGTTTTTCCCTTCCCTCTTGCAGCCATTCATTGCAGACAGACTACGATTATTAACGCGGGCTAGAGATACAATATTGAATTTCGCCCGTCCCAAGATGTTGATTTACCTCGAATGTACAGCACAATGTGCGATTTATGTATTTTGTTTGTGCATTTGAAATGTATATATTTTTTCATGTGACCCTGCGTAGCTTGGATATGGATGGTGCTTTTATCTGTGCACTAATGAAGAGCCGCAATGACACCGGTTGACCGCTAGAGGATTGCTTCCAGGTAGACTGTGCGGAGAAAATGATCACAGAGGAATTGGCTAAGTGTGGCAATATCCCCTGTTGTAGTGAAATGTGCTGAAGACATGCCCAAGAACACGGCCTAATGAGTCATATTGGTATGCAAATGCCATGAATAATTGCGTGATTAATCTCATAAATCAATGATGACTTAATGAACTTACCATAATGACACACACACACACAGTGTTATCTTTGTTTTTTAAATGTCAAACAATTCAGCTGTTCAATGCTATAACCAGCTGTGATCAAAAGAGAATTTGTTATACCACATTCTATCCTAGTTTATAAACTTGTTATTTTATAATGTGTACATAGTGTAGTAAAGGTGAAATGAAGAGCGTGCAAACTATGCATGTCGACCCCTTTTGGGCGGATATCCATGCATTCACTCCCAAGCGCAGCAAACCGTCTTCAATGTAAGGCGGTTCTTTCTTACTCCACAGACGCTGTGCTCAGGTGTTTGACCCAGCGTTGAACTCTGGGAAATTGCGTCGGTTGGTTGCGTGGAGGTGGAGGCTCGGGCTAGGTCAGAGAGAGGGGGAGGGAGGGAGAGAGAGAGAGTGATATTTGGACAGTAAGTCCTCACTTGCTTGTTACAAACAGAGAACAGTGTGAACAAATGTTAGAATACTGCTGGACTGGACAGACCAGGTGACGCTATAAGTAGCCTTAATGGCACACTGACTGAATCGATGGCTGATATTGCTCTGTGCAAAGCTGGTAGCTTTCCCATTCAACAATAAAAACAAAGGACAAAGTTGAAGTGGACGAAACAAATACTTTTAACTCGGTGTCAGTATGAAGAGTCTGCGTGAGGGAGCCTGGTGGTGGGAGCAGATGACCAGTCACAGAGAAGATGCCAGATCGATTCCTAGAGCCAGCGAGGTGAAAACTCTTTCCGTTCCAGAGCAAAGCCGGTAGCCCTAATTGCTTTCAGGTCTTAACTATAAATGAAAGGTGTTCTCAGTCAGAGTACAGTAAAAAACTAAAGTTTAAATTGTGACCAGTAGTCTTAACTTTATCCCATTCAAAAACAAAACGGTCACAAACGCTGAATTATTTTTCAAACCCAGGTCTTCCTCCCACACTGACTGGAATAGTTT
The DNA here is from genome assembly GCA_016801125.1 of Novumbra hubbsi. Taxonomy (NCBI): domain Eukaryota; kingdom Metazoa; phylum Chordata; class Actinopteri; order Esociformes; family Umbridae; genus Novumbra; species Novumbra hubbsi. The sequence goes on along the minus strand of JACXGK010005093.1, from coordinate 24,406 downwards.
GTCCGTCTGTCGGTCTGTTTCTTTTGTTCGGCCAATAACACCTACAACGATTGGTTGCCTGCCAGGGACAAGCACAATATGGAAGTTCAGATGTCTTCATCTGTGCTAAGGCCCTGTGGTGAAGAGGACACACTAACATGCCGCCATTCAACCGCTAAAGGTGCTTGCTGTTAGACAGACACACACCAGGTCTTGATATTTGGGGCTGAGTTCTCCAGTGTGTCCAGGCTTCATGGTGTTTAAGTTACAGAGCACACACACTGCTGGCCTTGGAAGTCACAGTGCACTATACCTCCCTCCCTCTGACAAGTAAACATGACCTTTGTCGCCACAATGAAAAAGGCTGTTCTGCATGACCTTGGTATTTGCCTGATTATGTATGAGTGTGTAAATCTATTGGCCGATTAGTTACTGTAAATATTGACTGCAAAATTATCGCTCGGATAAGGCATGGAGAGTTTAAAGGGGCACATTTTAAAGCGCCCTTATTTGCAAGTGCAGATTAAGCTAGAGGTCAGTTCTGAAATATCGTCAACAGCGTAGTTTGAGGTGACGAGGTCATTAGTTTTACTTGCGTTATGTGACCATGTTACGGTCACCAATGTGATTCCCAACTCCTGGTACCCCCCTCATCTTGTGACGTTGTCTTAAATCAAGACGTGCACGCAAATTGTAAGCAGAAAAATCAACGAACGAGAGACATGCACGATGAGAGAGGGAGAGAGATTGGATGGCACAGCACACTAAGAGGGGAGACATTCTTCATGCTCCCTGTCCCCATGTCTTGTTTAGCTGGTTCCTCAGATCATCCACATTGTGAAATGAAGGGGGTTTAAGCACCTGCCTGCACCACCCCCGGCCGACCCGGGGCTCCTCCACCCCTCACCCCCGGCCGACCCGGGGCTCCTTCACCCCTCACCCCCGGCCGACCCGGGGCTCCTCCACCCCTCACCCCCGGCCGACCCGGGGCTCCTCCACCCCTCACCCCCGTCCAAATGGCTGCGTCTAGGTGGCTCTGCCTTACCTTAATGGCGGGTCACTGGCTCCTTTCCACTTGCTATGATTATAATGACCTTGGCCGGGCCGAGGCTTGAAAACATTGGATTAAGGGGAAAGGAAAATGAGGGGAGGTTTCCATTTCACTCTTGGCATGAAATTTGCGTGGAATTTCTGCCAAGAATCCACCACCACCACTTTCCACCTCCTTGCCCCCCCACGCCCCTCAACTTGACGGGTCTCGGGCTCTCTCGCGGACTGCAGTGTCGGCCCAAATGGAGCTGAAGCGAGTAATGATACACAGGCGTTCACTTAGAAAGAAATTAAAGGGCAGGAGAAAGGAGGTGGGACGCCTCCTTCAGCATATGCTTACCTAGTGAGTCGTCTGGGACCGCCGCGTTCCAATGCAATGCTGATTCAGTGGCTAGGCCCACAATTGGCTTCTCAGTCTCTGTAATTTGATGAGGAATTGAATGGAGTGTAATTGGGAGGCCTTTACAGTGACTGATTTAAATGAACATTGGGGAAGGGGGTACGTTACGTCTGTACTGGGCCTGGATCCAGAGGTGCTTGTGAAGCTGGATCAATACACATTTAAAAAGCGTCAAACATGTAGAAACCAAGGGCCTGCTGGTTTTGCTGTCAGGATTCCAACAGGCACCCTCTGAGATTCCCTCAAACTCACCCCGAGTGCTTTTAAATCATGGTGGTCAATTAGCTAGCATTAATTTAATTTCTGATGTCCTGAGACATTACAAAAACATCTCTATTCACCAACTTTGGGTATGTGCTTATAGTTAATTAACTTTGTTTTGTGCGTACCTCGTCAAGTGTCAGATTGACTGAAAATACTAATCAGGTAATTTGAGCTAAGATTTCTTCGTGCCCGACAAAAGGGACCCAGGGAAGCATCATATGCAAATCTCCTGAAGTAATTATTTATGGATGCTGCCGCCTTCCACCATAATACCCATTCAGTTAATTTGAGTAGTGGCTTGACAAAGACCCGGGGATGAATTCTCCCCCACGATTGTCGGCCGTGACACCTGATCCGGTTTCCAGAACAACTTCGATGTCAATTTTGCATTGACCTAATTAATGGAGGACGAAGGGACCGTCCGCTAGGAGGCCCCACATAAAACGCCACAAAACCTACCGGCGATCGGCTTCACGCCGCACCTGCCTGGTCTGGATCACCTACCCCTCCGTGTGGAATGGAAGTGCCTCAGCCGTGGTAACGATTTTTTTCAGCGTTGACAAGTCACAACACGAAGATCTACAGCTTCTCGGAGCAGCCCTTTGGCTACGGCATTGCCCCGGCACTGACTAATAGCAATCTCTCAGGACTAGCACAGGCTCTCCGCTGGCAGCACTTCATAAGGAACGGCAAACGGCTCACTGGTACAGCTGGGGAAGACTGAGAGACAGAGGGAGAGAGAGTCGAGGGGGTGGAGCTGGTGTTGCTGGAGAGGGTGCCGCTAAGAGCTCTGGGCGATTTGCTCTGTTGTACACCCCACAAGCGCTCCCGTGCCCTTGCAGGACAGGCCTGTGCCAGGCTGGAGAGATGGAGGGAAAGGGAGAGGGGGGAGGTCTGGGGAGCAATGAGCTCTGGTCGGCCAGTCAGCTGCCTCTGCCTCTACCCCGGTGCTCTAAACAGGGGATGTGATTCACTACCGAGGCTGGTTTCCCTCTTTTACGAAGGAGATGGAAATTGCATCGCAGAGAATTAGAACGCTCTCTTCAATTGTCTCAGAGAAGAAAGCCATAGCTGTAGGCCTGGGGAGGTTTCTGAGCATGCGGTTCGCATCTAACTGGTGCGTGAAATCAGAGGAGAGTGTGTGTGTGTGTGTGTGTCTGTGTGTATATATATATATATATATATATATATAGGTTGGCTTAGATTTTTTTTTTTCTCTTTTTTTATTTGTTTCTTTGCTTGGTGAGGAGGACCTTTAGTTTGGATGGGGGGTGCTGATTCTGACATTGTGTTTGACAGGGTTCCCTAATATAGCCATACTTTTATTCCAATTCAGTGCATGTTGTCGGATTCAAACATCATGGTAAATATACGGTTATTTAATGTAGCACTTAAAGTATGTTGTCGGTGGGGGTGTGGGGTAAATGGCTGTTGGCCAACACGCTGATCTGGTTGCCCCGCGCCTCTCGGCGGAGTGCACTCTAGCACGGCGGAGTGCTAGTGTGGTGACCTCACTTCCTGTGTGGGTGTTGGCGGGGCCGGGAGACCTCCCTCACATGTCTGGCTGCTGTTAGCCTTTAGCGGCTGTAGCCAGGCCAACTCTGTCCTCCCTGGTTTGCAAGGGCTTCGCCTCCCTCCAGAAGACCGTTGCGCTGGAACTCTGCATCCCCGTCAGCTGCCTGGAACGAGCCGGCCACGGTAATGCATTTAACCAGCCGAGCTCGCAGCTGTGTCTGGAAACTGTTGAGGTGGGGAGGTGGGGGGGGGGCATGGCTGCAGTTTTATTGCTGGCAGAGATGGGGGGGGGACTCCAGGAAGGACCAAGGCAGTCATGTCAGGTCGGGGCAGATTAGGGGCACCACAATGTCTTGGCGGCTCTCAGGGGAAGCTGCGCTACGACGAGGCTCCGCTCGGCCCAGGGAAGACGATGAGTCCGTTGACGCGAAGTCTCCCCTGTGAAAGCCGCCGTCTGCGTGATGTGCACAAAGCACATGACAACTCTGGGCATCTCCTGAATGTTCCCTCGACGTGGCAACGCACGGGCCGCCCCGTTGTTAAGGTCTGTTAATGTAGCGTCCGATGCATCCGCGCCCAAGTGATCTGCGGACGCTTAGTGTCCAGAGAGTGGCTGTCGCCGTCCTCAGTCGTATTACTCATCCGCGCCGTAATGTGGACGAATGCCCGCTAAGCATTCAGGTCTGGGTTTGGTGATGAACCGGTCGGTGTTGGAAGGGTCCGCCAGGGATTGGCCCTGTTTGTCCCCAGTGCGTTCTGAGTGGACGGTCACTCTGTCAGCTGTTGTTTCAGATTGTAAGTCCGGTGTCCCAAATGGCAGCCTATTCCCTAACCATGGGCTCGTTTTGGCCAGAGCCCTGTGGGGAACCCCTAGGCTTGGAACAGGAGTATTTCTTTTGGGGGGGGGGGCACGCTTGTAGCCATTTAATCCCTGCATTCTACGGGGAGTGGTCAACAGCAGATGTATTTGCGCTTCCTACCAGAAGGTTTTCTAGATTAGCGAGCAAATCCTCCCCTGAAAAAACGTTTAAAAACCTAATTTGGCACGCACGGCCAGACGGTTGGTGGACTCGGGGCCAGGGGCGAGTGTCCCAGCCCACTCTCCTCATGGGCTTTTGCTCTCTAAGTACATTTTGGAAGGAGTGCATTTTGTTATTTGAGGTGGGGGGCCTGTTAGATGTAATGTTCTTATTGTTTTTTTTGGAAACCCTTTTCGTATAACGCTGATGTTACGTGAGGTCATCAGTATAGCTGATTTTCATCAAGGTTTAGTGGTTTCTGTTATTAAGGATACAATTAACTTACTCAAACGGATGTGGACGTTATGGTTAAAAATGTGTCATATCTCCAGAAGCTTGAGCATTTTGTGCTCGTGTTTGAAGATATATGGGTATGAAAAGTATAAAAGTATGAAAACATTTGCTGAAATAACTTCTGCGTAGTTAGCGGTGTCGATATACAAATGTATAGTCACATCCAACTCAGTTGGTAGAAAGTGGTGCAACTGATGTCTTACTACCCTCGTTTGTTTTTTACATTCAAGCAATTTATCAGATGCTCTTATCCAGAGCAAATTAAACGAGTGAGAGAGCTCAATAATGTATACTATTTACTAAAAAACTAAAACAGAATAATCAGTTATGCTCTCTAATAATTAAATCTAAGAATCTTATTTTATCTGTTCAGCTGATGTTGTGGCTTTCTTATGATAAACCATGTTGTGTTTCAAAGGCGCCATATACCAGACCCTTACTATTGTGTTCAGTCTGCCCAAAAAACTTCCCAATTACAAATTACACAGTGGAAATGCATGTAATTTGTTCAACGTTTCTAACACCAATATTTAGTTTACATTTTTGTGTTGAACGCCACATGGATGGGTACTATAGACACGTCAGATGTAAAATGTGTATTTTGTTTGTCCGTTCTGAGAGACATCAAAGCTGTGGTCTCTGTGTAAGTGTCACATCCGTAATGCTGGAACGCTCCACAGACCATCTCCTGTGAGAGCCAGTGGATTGACCCCGGCAACCCCGGCAGTCGGTGATGAGGTCATCATGGACAAGACATCTCTAACCCACTGTACGCGGAGGGCTTAAGTGCTGGTTGTCATAGCGATCGTTACGGCGCTGACAGCAGCTTCCCTTGCGGGTGAAAGGCGGCCGACGGTGCAACTCTGAATGCGGCAGCTTTCGGGTCAAAGCCCGGTTGTGGCAGAGGCCGACGGCACCAGTAGGGAGGCGGGGCAGAGGTGAATACGTAGCGCAGACAACAGACATGCATCAATGTCTGCTCCGTATAGATTTCAGGTCAGGATTTTGTGTGCCATGCAGGCCATGGTGTTTGTAGTGGGGTGGGGGGGTGAGAGGGATAGTGGGCGGGGGAGAGTGGGTGGGGGGGGGGGGGGGGGGGGGGGGGGGGGGGGGGGGGGGGGGGGGGGGGGGGGGGGGGGGGGGGGGGGGGGGGGGGGGGGGGAGGAGAGGGAGAGTGGGTGGGGACAAACTGAGAGATAGAAAGAGGAAAAGAAGGATGGGTGTCCCAAATGTCACTAAATCCCTAACAGTGCCTGCGGGCTCCGGTTGGAAGTGGTGCCCTTCTGAATGTAGAGGGGAGGGTTTGGGATTCACCCTGGGTGTGCCGGCGGGCAGGGCGAACAATGCCTCTGCACTCCCACTGGCTGGCCGGGCGTTTAACATGGAGATTGGAAACGGAATCAGGCCCTCCTCACGCCCCCCACACCTCTTTTTCCCTGGACCTGAATGCAAATGAAGGTTATCCTCTCTCCTGCGTCCCCTCTCTTGATGTTATCTTTTCTTCTAATGGCCGCAACCCCCCCCCCCCCCCCCTTTATTTGGGAGGATGAACGGATGAGGTCGAGGGACCGGTACCGATCCTGATTAGCGTCCTGTCCTGGGTGACAGGCTCCAATCCCATCAGGCACCACCCCAGACTCTGCTGCCAACCTGCTGTCATCCCAGTAACACGGCTGAGAAAAGCCACATCTCTTTTGAAACCATTGCCATCCCATGCCTACTGCTCACTCATGCCCTAACATGCCCTCCGCTTATCTCTCTCTCTCTACCCCTCTCTCTCGACGTCTCTTGTACACACGATCCCACACCCATCGCTGTCTCTCACTATTACACCAGTCCCTCGTTCGCTAATCCCACTTTTTTTTATATCTTCGTCTCTCTGGGCGCTGTAGTGTGTCTGGTCTTGTTTTTCCCAATCAAGCCTTATACCCAGCAGTTTTACCATGCCATGAAGTTTTTTAACTTGTTTTAGATCCAAAAGGAGTTCGAAAGGCAAGTCGCCAAGTTAGGCGCATTTGTTTCTTAGCCGTTGAACTAGTGCGGAGATTGAAGTTCTGCCTCCGTCTTGGTGCGCACAATGCTGTAACACTAAATCGGCGCTTATTACGCCATAACGCACCGTGACTTAATGGTCCTCTGTCGACTGGACCCATAGATAACTCTTTATAGTTTCCACCGCTGAATCGATGACTGCGTTTCATAGACAACGTTCATCCAGCTACGTGTTCCTGGATGGCTGATCTTAAAAATCGACTGTAACACGGTTTGCCGATTGGGCATAACTTTATAACACTTTCTTACGCTTGATGCCACAAAGCATTACTTGCTTGCTCTTTAATAATGTGTGCTTAATTAAAGCCTCAAGCTACCATGGCTGGTAGCAATCCAACTAGCTAGCTAGAAAGATTAGCTAATTTACATGCCAACACTGCCGTAACATAAAGTTAAAAGTTACTGTACTGACACAACTCAATATGCCTCCTGCTTTTCTAGCTATCTAAATGAACAAAGTTAACAATTAACACAACTGTGTTGTCAAGCATGCTTACTTTAAAAGCCGTACTACCACACTTAGGATGTCCGTTAAGACTAACAACTAGGCATCTTGTAAATCTAAGCCAATGCTACGAGAAGTATCCACACAGTGGCTGAATATAAATAACTACATTTATTATCACACCTGCTTCCGAAAAGCCTTACTACCAAGATACAAAAGTGAATAGCCAACACAAAACTTGTTAATAACAGATGCACCGCTGTGCGTTACGAATAAACGTTTTTCTTTAAACATTGCTAATGACATTACAGACAAAACAAGCCTCTACGCTTGGCTAACGTTACCTCAGCCACACTTGTTTCACATGAACTAGCTGTGACTAGCGGTTTTTGAAACGGTAAAAACACTTATTTTTGACAGACAAATGGCGTGACTAAGACATCGCCAGATTTACTGTTTCAGATTTTGGTTATGTCACTGTGTTAGGCAACAAACCGTATTGTCCTTCAGACGGCTACACATCTTAAGGACACAGAAATACCTGGCTGGTGTCAGAGTGACTGGCTGCTGTAGCGTAGATGATTTCTGTATCTCTTTGTGACTGATTGCTGTAAAAGGGCCGGTCTCTCTGTGAATCTCTGTATGACTGGCTGCTGTTGCAGGGCCGGTCTCTCTGAGTGACTAGCTGTTGTTGCTGGGCTGGTTTCTCTGTGTATCTCTGTGTGACTGGCTATTGTATATTATTGTATCTGTGGGCTCTGTGTTTTACAGTCTGCTGGCTGGCTGAAGGAACACCCTGGCTGGCCCATACACAAACACACACACACGCTGCTGTCACCTTGTTCCCTGTGTCTGAGTAGGCAACATGGCTTGCTGTGTGTCTGTGTGAGTGCTTCATACTACCAGAGCTTGCTGACGTCATATTACCGCCCACTGGGCGGAAGCTTCAGGTTCTTCCTCCTGTCCTTTTAGTATCCATGCATGCAACAACTCATTCATTGGTTCTGTGCAAGAACAGTCATCATCTATTATTACTAACATTAAAGTCATGTTTTTACCAAATTCCTTAATTTCTGGCCGTGGCTGTTTTTTAACCCTTATTCACAGGCCATGCCAGGCGTGACTTGGCTGGAGGGGTTTTCGAAGCGCCCCCGTCCTACACAGACCTTCTGCAGCTTAGTCAAAACCCCAAACTTCCACTCCTAAATGACTTTGTGAACGGCTTCGCGATTAATTGACGCAATCATTGGGTGTACCAGTGTGCCGTTAAAACAAAAAGGTTAACCTCTGAGCTGCCACAAGTAGGGGACTGTGTGCATCAGCAGTATAGCCCAACCTAAATTTAGACATGGTGTATTTTGAGCACAATGCATGTACTCTACTTGAAAAAGTCTACATGGCCTGTATTTGTAGTTGCTATTTATGATTGCGAGAGTGAGGATGTTGAGGGAATCTCTGAATGTTTGATGTTATTCTTAGCACTGTGACACACAAAAAAATAAAATAAAAAAAACATCCCATTGATTTACCTTTAAAAACTGTCCACCAACCTCTATGGGAAAAAAACTGCTTTGTGGCTTCTGCCAGATCGGGAGCAATTTTAGACTGTGGTGCATTGAAACGGTTGTTTCTACCTGAAAGGATTAGCCTGGGACTGTCCTAAATTCCAAATGTTCTTCCAAATGTGCAAGTGACTTTAGAAGTATAGCCTAGTCAATGCTGCCTGACCTCTTCTCAGTGCTGTTCGTTGGCTGTTGTAGTTTCCTATAACAACTGTATCCTATCAACTGTCCTCGTGACCTTTTCACTATTCCAAGAATGCAAATGTGGTATTAAATGCCAGAATGTATCCCTGTCCTGTAGCTTCCTCCGTTGTATTATTTGTTATCGTTGACCGTGGTAATGTTTAGGCTGAGTCCTAGACAGTTAATTACATTCACAGGCGCTCTGTGAATACCAAGTATGCCTATTGTGAGTGTGTGTGTGTGTATGCGCGTGCGTGCCTGCCTGCCTGCACCGCGGTTGTTGAGGTTTCTGAGTAGCCTACTCTGTGAAGCTTTGATGACACATCTGAGATTATGGGCATGTGTTGTTCTTGTAACGTAGGGGAGAAAAAAATCTAAACGATAAAAATGGAAGGGGAAAAATAAACGAGAGTGCAAAGGGCGCTCCATCTGCGATGAGGAATTTCTGAGGTCTGGGGGCCTCGAGTTGACTCATTCTCTTCCAAGAACACTTCTCCTTCCTGCTTCACCTCTGGCACAAGGCCCAACGTAGCCACAAAGTGCCGAGGCCAGGACCGAAAATACACAGATGGTAATCTGCTGCACTACATTTCAATGTGATGGACGGAACCAAACCACAGCCATGATTGCTAGTATACCCCCCCCCCCCTCTTCGGACCTTGGCCCATGCAGAGAGTGTGGTTAGGGCTAGTCTCCAGACCCAGCATGAACTATGGTGTTTCCGCTTTCCCGATATTGTCTGTATCCGAGGCTGCGTTGGGTAGCCATTTTGGCCCTGCTGTGTTGTTTAGCTTGGGTGATATACAGCCTTCTATGTGGCAAAAGCTTACTATTACTTATTAGGTAATTTAAAGTGTGGGCTACCAGGATACTTTCCAACTCGGGGTGTTAAAAGCGCAGTTCAAGTGTTGTATTTTTAAACTGGCAAATGCCGGCTGGTGCTCCCAGAACTCCAAAGGGCACGACCCCTTTTGAGTTGGCCCACGCATCTCCATCTCTCTGAACCTGGATCAGTCAGGCACACAGAGCTGGATATTTGACTGCCTTTATAATTTTTCCACAACAGATCCCAGACCAGTCTCTCACCACCGATAATATTGCAATGGATCAAGTGCGTGCTGTCCGGGCAGATCCCAAATGGCACACTGTTCGGTACACCAGTACATGCCCCCTCAGAGAAACCCTTGGGTTGCTTCTGACAACAGCTAGAAATGGACCAACAATTTTTCACCCTTTTTTCCAATACCAAAACCCATGTGAGCACACACAGACACACGCTCGTTAATAAAAAGAACTTCCCCTAAACCTAGCATGAATACCAAAACCCTAACATTGACTGTTAGCCTAACGCTACACCTTTAAACTATCCCCTAATATTTATTTCTGCTACTGTACCTATTTTTGCTGTTGTTGTTAGCGGTAACTTAACGATGTGAGAATTATTTGAATCGTTCTTTCATGCCTTTGAAGCCGAGTCCACTAAGGTAAAGTTTCAGACAGTTGCCAACAGGCTAACTATAGATTTTTGAGCATGATGTAGCCCTATCAGCGCCCTACCAACAAAATTAGTGCAGCAATTTATTGACCTTTAACTGGGCTAATAACCTGTTAACTAGCAATGAATATCAACAGCCTTGCCGCATGCACCTTTCTGCTGTCAACTGATCGCGGAGCAATTCTTTTAGTCAAAACAATTCTACTCCAATTTAAATCTTGGCAATACCAGCGTGCATCATGCAGAGTTAGACATGTTTTGTTACCTCAAAAAGGGCCGATATAATGTGTATTCAATGACATTAGAGAGGAACCTTTGTTTTGCATACTTCAAACTTATCAGCAAAGTTGAATCTAGTGCGTCTGTGCGAGCTGAATATTGTGCTACACAACAATCCTGGAGCAGGTGCACAACTGCTTGCTTACAGCTCAGCGCAAATCCTGCCCCATACTCCGAACCCCCTAACCCAATTGGAACCGTCAACGACCAAAATAGCCTTTTTTCCTCATGGAAACTGTCCCGAGTCCCCACAAGGTTACGTTTTTCTATTTTATTAACTGCCCTTGTGGGAATTTCCCCTGGATAACAGCACACACGCGCACACACACACAATATGTTGTTTTCCAACAGCAAAAGAGAAGAGACGAATCTGTCCCAATTAATGGAATCGCCTCCCTCTTCAGGAGAGAGCGCTGACTGTTAGTGATTTACTAGGACTCGATCCTGCCGGTTTGGAGAGCTAGCGCCTCGCCCACTGTATTGTCAGGCGCGGCGCGCTAATAAGGCTGGACCCTGTCTGCCGGATGCACTCATTAGCATAGCCCTGGGCCACGGCAGGCCGAACTGAGCCCAGCCGGACACTAGCCCAGACACTCCTCCCTGCCGCCTCCTTACGCGCTCCTCTCTTCTCTCCTACCGCGCTCCTTGCTCCCTAATCGAATACACCTCCTTTTTCCTTCATCCCGCCCCTCTCTCTCTTTTCTCTCCCCGCCTCTTTCTCACTCCTGCCTCCCCTCTGCTGTAAAGGTTATGGTCACGTCTCTCGTCTTGGCATCGTAGATGCTGTCCGGATGCTTCTACTCTAGCCTTAATCTGCTAATGGCCTCCTCCACCCCGCCTTCCTCTCCTCCACCCCTCTACGAAACCCTCCCCCCTCCTCCTAGCCTCCACTCGAGCCTAAGCCTGGAGGTCATTGGGGTCTATTTGTTATGCCTGGCTGAGTAGCTGCAGTGTGTCTGGCGGTAGCTAGGCAAAGCCTCACGCAGGTCATGTGACCGGCTGACCTCCGGAACAACCCCCCCCCTCTTCCTATCGGAGCGGGGATCATCTAGTCTGGCGAGGATAGTTGAAATCTGGTCAACTCCGCTAGCTGGCTGCGTGGGCCCAGTCAAAGCCCTGTCCTGGTAACACCGCTCCCCCTGGACAGTTGCTACGGCCAAAAATACCCTGCCGACTGAGTTCAGAACCGAAGCGTTACGCCCAGGGTAGGGCGGCATCTGTAATGGGGTGACATTAAGAGTGGGGTCTGGTGGACTTCTGAGTTGTGAGATTCTTTCTTACACATCTGACTGTTATTTTCGCCTGAAACCTCTCCAAATGTGTGTCGACAGCTTCACTGCACTTTGTCCTACACAGGGTCATGGCAATGTTCCCGTTAGTTTGGGTGGACGGCGTGTTCATTTTAATGTCCAGAGCATTCTTATTTGAATATATTTCCATGTATTTTTTTTTTTATGTATATTTTTTCAGATTAAGCCTTTTGTACAAACATTGGGATTTTATTTAGTGTATTTAGGTATAAAAATCAAGAGCTAATAAAGGAAAGTTAAATGACTCAAATGTAAATGAAAGATTTCATCCAAAAAAATCATTTAATTTTTATTTTAAAGAATGGGCTCTTGCTGCAGATTGTTACAGATCTCTTGAAACATTTTAGAGTTGTTTTATTCTGAAATTGCATTTTTGATGTGAAATATTACACTAAAATCAGTTTGGGGTCATAGAGTTCCTTAAGTGACCGAGTAATAGTTGAATAAATTCCAACATTCATTAAGTCATTTGGAGTAACACTTCTGCAATTCTGTGATCTGCTGCCTGTTACCAGGGTATGCTGTACGTATCCTATTTCTCTGCTGTACTACCCTACTAGGGAATATTTTACTGTGGTTTGTGAATACTTGGATCTCCCATTGATCGTGGCCAACTCTTGTAGTAATTGTTTTGGCACATTTTGGTTACCCTGTGTTTGAATTACTTAATTCATGAAGAGTACTGTAATCAGTACAATACTTTACTAATTTGTGTACCTTTACTTACTAACATATGTCATATGTTGCCTGAAAAGAAATTATTAGAAACGTAGTGTCGAAACTATATTGTATGGTCATTGCCGGAGGAATGTTATGTTATGGATATGTCATTTGGTGTTACAATGCCATAGTCAGGTGGTGTAACATTTTTACCTACAACCACTGTTTTAACATATTTAATTGAGGGGAAAAAAAACCTAAAAGTTTTGCTGTTAACTGTGAAGCTTTGTGAGATCAACATCAACGCGTTTGCCCTTGTCAGTGGAAAAGCCTACATTTGTGAATGTCATTGTAATGCAATTTCCATTTCCTGAGCAGTGTTTGTTGTTTAATTTCGATGAATATAAATTTAAATAAATAATGGATGCCAACAATGCTTAAAATAAACAATTGGTCAGAATAAAGTATCCCAATAAATGGTTGCAATATATACTTCAACAACATCATCAGGTTTTTAGTGGAGCTGTGGATACGGAGCGTCTGTAAGACCAGTTAGTCAGCCAGGTCCCGCAGGCAGACCGGTCCTCCCTCTATGATACTGCATGTCGCTGTCTCTGTCCTCGAGAGAATGTACACACACTGCACACGGTGCATTCACACACTGCACACATCCATACAGAAGCACTGAATCACCCTGGCGTGTGTGTGTGTGTGTGTGTGTGTGAGAGTAGTGAGTGCTAACAGACTTGGACTGCTGAGTACCCTGCAGCTGTTTGTCTCAACGTGCAAGTCATCCCCGCCATTACACCGCTAAATGGTTCCCCTTCACACTGAGGCAGGCAGACGCTGCCTCCCGCTCTCTGCCTCCCGCTCTCTGCCTCTTTCTCTCTCTGCCTTGTTCTTTCTGCCTTTCTTTCTCCCTTTGCCTCTTACTCTCTCTGCCTCCCTATCTCTGTCTCTCTTTCTCCCTTTGCCTTTTTCTCTCTCTGCCTCCCTCTCTCTGCCTCTCTGCCTCTTTCTCTCTGCCTTCTTCTTTCTGCCTCTCTTTCTCCCTTTGCCTCTTACTCTCTCTGCCTCTCTTTCTCTCTCTGCCTGTCTTTCTCCCTCTGCCTGCTTTACTTTGACTCGTCGGCTCACTGCCTTCAGTGAGATAATTTTTAAGTATTCCGACAGTCATACTTTACTGTGTGTGAGTGTGTATGTGAGTGTGTGTGTGTGTGTGTGTGTGTGTATGTTTGTCCAGGGTCCAGCATCAACTTTTTTCCTCACTTTTTTTTCTCTCTGAAATCTACTGGCCCAAACTGAATCTAAATTAAACACAATACATTTGTATTGTGCAGATATAAAATATGTAAATATCATCTTCAGAATATTGATTTATACCAAGGATTTGCATGTGATGTGAGACATGAGAGCTCATATAAGCAAATGCAGTTTACATTATTATGAGGCAATACATTACTTTTTAATACAGTTTTTCTGAATTGCTAAAACACTAAACCACATTCTCTGAACCATATTCTGTGGCCCTAACCAATTTGTCCAATGAGTCACTCTTGGCAAAACCTTAAACAAATTCAGGTAGTTCGACACCATTTGCAAATTGCATTCACTCTGTTTGCAAAACTCAAAACACACTTCTCCCTCGCTAAATCACATTTCACACTGTGATGCCCTTGTGTTGTAAAATGGTAAACACAGGTGGCAAAAGTTAAACACAACTACAGCACAGTTGTCATCTTACAGACACAATGACACAGAATAGTTCACACTTGTATTGAGTGATGGGATCAAACCAATTGTTCAGAATATAACTCGGTTCAGAGTACACAGGTGGCACAGGTTGAAGGCAGAGCAGGAAGAATGAATCTCTCATTGACTTTGATTATGCAGTTGGTCCACATTTTTTAGTTTACTGTAATGTGCTTTTCATTTAGTTTTCTTTGGTCATTGAGCTTTTGCATAGTGGACTACTGCATTTTTATGCCATTGCTGCTATACAGACATTCACTACTGTATAACTTGCTGTACTACAAGTATTTAATATTTTCACTGATCTAAGTTGTGATTATTATACTTTTTTATTTTATAAAAAAATCTGTAACTACAAGCCCTGCACAGTATTTGTTTTTTTGGAGTGTATAATGAATGCTCTGAAGTGTTTATATACTGACTGGCTGTGTGTATGATCTAAAAGCATTGTGTGATTTTTGAGAACAGATGAAATGTTATTGAGGCAAGTGTTTGATTTTGAAAGAAGAGTCTGGGGTTTTGAGATTTGGTTCTGTGTTTAAAGTTTGGTGAAATTGGTGGAGGTTTCAAGAAATGCGTTTTAGCAATTGTGAAAAACTGTAAATGGTTATCAAAATATTTCATGCTTGCTTATTTGATGTGACATTAAAGAATGAAACAAAAATAATTTGGGTAATATATTGATAGATTGGCGTCTTATGTGTCTCTGCTAGCAAGCACTTAGGTAGAATGGGTCTTTGGACCAACGGAACTGGTCCCTTTACACATAAACACGTAAACAAAAGTTGTCGCGTTTGCTTTTGCCTCGTATGACACCATGTTTCGGTCCCATTCTAGAATGCGCCTATGATTGGTCAAAACACGCGAGCCATCGGGTGTTATTGGTTAAAAAGACTGACACTGTGTCAGTGCTGTGCCGCACTGAGCGGGGAGCGGAAGCGGTACAGAGGACCAGTGAAAATGGAAGCAGGAAGAGTGACAAAGCTGACAAGCAAACGTTTTAATGCGATACCATGAATTTAAATGGACATTTTACCACTGGGTCAGTAACAGACGTGTCATGTTGAACCCTGGTGTGTGTTTGTGTCTCGCTGTGTTTTCCCTTCCTTGCTGCTCCAGTCAGATTTTGGAGCTGCTGCTCTCTGGGCTCCAGCCGTCATTGGACTGTAGAGGCTGTGTGAGGCGGGAGCGGTGCACTCCGTTGTAGTAGACATGGGGCTTTGTGTGTGTGTTGGGCTAGTGTACAGTCGTCTGTGTCTAAGACATAGCCCCCCCCCAGCTCCCTCGCAGCCCGGATCAGAGCCGTGACCTTGGGAAATGTCAGCCCGCCCACGGGGTAGCTTGGCCTATGCCACACACACACACGCACACACACACACCCTTCCGTCCCTGCCTCTGTCACATTAAGCCGTTGTGGCGGTGTGCGACCGACGAGGGATCACTAGTGTTACGGTCGGCCTAGCGGTGTAATGTTGTGTAGCGTTACGGTCCGCCTGGCAGTGTAGTGTAGCGTTACGGCCGGCCTGGCAGTGTAATGTTGTGTAGTGTTACGGTCCGTCTGGCGGTGTAATGTTGTGTAGCGTTACGGTCCGTCTGGCAGTGTAGTGTAGCTTTACGGCCGGCCTGGCGTGTAATGTTGTGTAGCTTTACGGCCGGCCTGGCGTGTAATGTTGTGTAGTGTTACGGTCCGTCTGGCGGTGTAGTGTAGCTTTACGGCCGGCCTGGCGTGTAATGTTGTGTAGCGTTACGGTCCGTCTGGCGGTGTAGTGTAGCTTTACGGCCGGCCTGGCGTGTAATGTTGTGTAGTGTTACGGTCCGCCTGGCGGTGTAGTGTTGTGTAGCTTTACGGCCGGCCTGGCGTGTAATGTTGTGTAGTGTTACGGTCCGCCTGGCGGTGTAGTGTTGTGTAGCGTTACGGCCGGCCTGGCGGTGTAGTGTACTGTAGCGTTACGGCCGGCCCCGGCCTGGCAGTGTAGTGTAGCTTTACGGCCGGCCTGGCAGTGTAGTGTTGTGTAGCGTTACGGTCCGCCTGGCGGTGTAGTGTAGCTTTACGGTCCGTCTGGCGGTGTAGTGTTGTGTAGCGTTACGGCCGGCCCCGGCCTGGCAGTGTAGTGTTGTGTAGCGTTACGGTCGGCCTGGCGGTGTAGTGTAATGTTTTGGCCAGCCTGGCGGTGTAGCGTAGCAGCTCTCGAGAGCACATTGCTGAGCCCAGGATGGTGGGGGGGGGGGGGGGGGGGGGGGGGGGGGGGGGGGGGGGGGGGGGGGGGGGGGGGGGGGGGGGGGGGGGGGGGGGGGGGGGGGGGGGGGGGGGGGGGGGGGTTTGCGTGAGACATGGAGAGAGTGAGGTATTGACAGAGAGAGTTACAGTGAGTGAGAGGGAGAGTTCAAACCCCCCCCCACTGCCCTGATACTCCTTCTCCCCTCCTCCTGCACTTGGAGACCTCGTTCCAGCAATCCAGCCGGTTCCCACTAACAACATTACAGCCATTAGGGCTGGGCTGCTTTCTCTGCGCACCTTGTGACATGGCCCCAGGCCACGCCTTCTCGTTCTGCCCCCGGCCCAGGCCACGCCTCCTTCCAGCCCTTCACTGGCCACGCCTCCCCCCGGCCCAGAAAAGGTCACGCCTCCCCCTCCTCCCACCGGCCCGGCAAAGGTCACGCCTCCCCTCCCCGGCTCAGGTGACTAAAAGCTTTGAGGAGTGAACCGGTCGACACCGCGTCTCCTCCTCCGCTTAGCGTCGTCTTGGGTCGGGAGGTGTAAGAAGTCTCTGACACACACATACACACACTTGTGGTTGTAATGTACAGTGTCATGTTTTTTCCCTTGCCAAGTGTGTGTGTGTCCTGATCCTGCTTGTGTGATATGATGGATGGTGTAGCCGGATCCCTGCGCGGTGTTACATCTGTAACGGCGTGTGTACCGCCGGTCAGGTTGCGGTCACTTCTCCGGACCGTTCTCGTCCGCCGGACCAGATGTGAGCCGACTGTGACGATCCCGGTGGGTCGTCGGGGCGGGGTTGCCGCGGCAACAGCTTTCGCCTCTGCTCGTTAACTGAGTAGCAGCCCACCAGTGTTCTTGTAGGGATCGCCGGGGTCAACACTAGCCTTGATGTGTGTGTGTGTGAGTGTGAGTGAGAGGCAGAGAAAGAAAAGAGCTCATGTTATGCTATTTTGTGTGTGTGTGATGATAGGATTGTGTATCAAGTGTCATGGCTTCTGTGCCTTTTCATGTTCTTATCTTTCAGCTGTTTGGTTGATGCTCTGCGAGTTTATTTTCTGTGTTGCCGCCTCTACTATACTGTGAAAGGAGATGAAGTGCAAGTTGACATTGTTTCTGCCCAGGCTTGTTGCTTTCTGACATATTCCCACGGATGGGGTTTTGTTAATATGTATCAGGGATTCACTTTCTTTTGTTCGCCCTTGTCTGGCAAGCTGTAATGTTTTGCTTATGAATATTGATACACCAAGTTTATATTAATGACCCTGGGTGACCTTAACCCTATCCTTATTGGTTCCCTGGTGGTATCTGCAGGCTCATGAATATTAATCGGGCTCTGTAACCTCCATTACCCTAATCTTTGCTGTCTAGCCTCCCAGAAGGGCCCGTCGCCATGGTAACCCTGTTACTAGACTCCTTGATGAAAAAAGAAAAAAAAAAACAGACCCCTGGAAAAAAAGAATATAGGTTGAAAATCAAGGATTGAAGTTATCCTATGCTGTCTTCCGTCCACAGCAATGTTTGAGTAAGGAGGACAAGGCTCGGGGAAATTCGTGCAAAGGAATCTGGACTTTCAGTGTGATCATATTTTTCTGCATTGCTATGGCAGTTGCTTACCTTCTGCTGAGAACACTGAAGTCTATTTGGTGTCTTTAACCGGCTGGTTTCTTTGTAGTTGGTAAATAGAGAGTGGTGATCAGGGATGATGGACTGTGATGTCGTGTAGACTGGCTCACTTTTGTAATGTGGGGTCATGTGACAGCTGATTGCTGGCAAATTGCTGATTTATACTGTTGGCATTCCTCCAATCAGGACTGGTGTATACATTTAGGCTAAATGACAACAAAACCACTGTTGCCTTTTTTAAAACAGTTTCCATCTGGTAAACGAAACCAGCATTTGCACATTGACTGGAAATTTGTGGAAACAGCTAGCGGTTTTCCCATCCGATCTCGTCCTTTCATATTTGTTTTGGTGCTGACAAACTCCCCAGTCCCTACCCATGGAAAGCATACCTGTGAAACAATGCTGTCCCCACAATACTTGCAAATGCAAAATTATCAATTGCAAAAAATTGACCTAAATGACTGTGTGGTATGGAAAAGTGAAATGATGCATGTGTCAAACATAAAATCAACGAATCTGAAAGGTTCCACACACAGGTAAAACATTTTAAATACATTTTCCCTGGGATTTCTCGGTGAATTACACAAACTGTAATGCCAGAAAGGCTTGTCAGGGTTGTTGAATTTACCAGGGAGGTGTCGTTTCAGTGCCTTGGTTTTTGCAGGTTTGGCACATCTAGTCCTTTACAGCTGTAAAGTGCTAGATGTGCCAAACTGTCATAAAGTGTTAACACTGGATTGTGCGGAGGTGCACTATGAATACCTTTTTGTTTTTAAATGTTCTACTAATTTTGTAAATGTTCTGTAACTCAAATTAAATGTGTATTAATGCGTTTTTACACAGATCCTTTTCCTTATTTATATTCTTTTCATAACCATTCCTGAATAAATTCCTGCAAATATGATGCAAAATAATATTGAATTCAAACATATGGCTGACAGGTCCTCAACAATTTGCCATCATTTTTCTTTCATGAACTGACAAGTATTTTGCCAGATACAGCATAAATTACTACAAAAAAAGATGAAAACATCCTGCCAACAGTAAAGAGATGGCAGCTAATATAACACATCTGACAGTACAGTTAGGCAGCCAGGTCACAGCTTTTTATTTTTAGCGTGACATCATATCCTGTTTAATGTTAGAGCCCATACCAAGGCAGGACATGCTTGATCTAATGATATACTTATTAATATTAATAAATATTCATGATAAATGAGAGAACATCATGCCCACAGTTTAACAGTCTTTGTTTAGAAACTGCTTTTTCCAATATTTACCAATTATACTTAAACTAAAAGACGACACCATCACCATAATAGGTGTGTCATTCATGGATGTTTTTGAGAGGTTTTAATACATGTTCACCTGCACACAGTGTTACGACAGGTCTGATTTATAGTAGGAAATATACCATATTACCATGTAAGAAAGGGACTAGCAGCAACTACCAATTACACAGTTACCAAGCACCACAATGTATTTCTTTTTCCTATTGAGGCTCCAAATGAATACTAACTTCCTTTGAAATCCATCACAGGCATATTTTCACTCGGGTCTCAGGAACACCACCAAATACAAATACTGTGTAGCACGGGAGGGTTGGCTACAGAAATTGTAGCACTGTTGAGTATTTCGCCCAACCCTTCTTAAGCTTGCCTTCTGTTCCTGTGCCCCGTAGATGTGGACGGCGTCGAGGATGGTGTGCCCGAGCGGGGCTGCGGGGCTGTGGGGGACGACGCGGTTGGCGGAAGCTGCTGGGGTGCCTCAGACGTGCGCCCTGAGTCGCCATCGTACGGCGGTGCCTTCCCTCGCGACCACGAGCTGTACCTCCGCGGGGGCTCCTCGCGCACCCCCTCCCCGGCTCGGCCGGCCGAACGCCCCGACACCTCCGCTGAGAGCTCCCTGGGGGGCTGTCCAACCCCCGTTCACAGTCACCGCCACCGGGCCTCCCTGGAGCTCCTGGGCCTGGGGGTGGACGACGGCGGGTTCTCGGCCCAGGACACCCTCTCCTCCGTGGTGTCGTCTCTGTACGGAGAGGCCGCCTCCCAGGCCCTGGGGAAACCTCTGAGTAGTAACCTACGTCGACTCCTGGAGGCCGGGAGCCTCAAACTAGATGGAGAGCTTCTGGAGAGGGTGAGGGGAGGCGGTGCTGGAGGAGGGCGGGAGTCCCCCACCATTGGCCTAGCCCGAGCCCTCACCCTCTCGCCCTCCTCCCACCACGCTCAGCAGCTAAGTGCCCTTGCCCGGAAACTGGCGGCCAGTAACGGCAACAACAGTGGTGGCTCCGCCTCCGCATCGCCCGCCTCTCTCGCCGCAGTCAAGCAGGAGCCCGGCGACACCTTCACCCCGGCGACGGCCCCGAGCAACGGTGCCGGGTTTGTGTGGGTGGGAGTGGCCGGTGACGGTGCGTGGCCCCCGGCGGGTTGCTCCGCCCCCGGAGGCGGCTCCAGTCTATCGCCAGACTCGGCCATCCAGAAGCTGAAGGCGGCCGCCAACGCGGTTCTACAGGATAAGAACGCCGCAGTGGTGGCCTCATCCAACTCGTCCTGTTTCTCATCTAGCGCCTCATCCATAGTGCCCACTTTGGGGGGAGGAGGAGTTGGAGGAGGGGGCCGCGGAGGAACAGAGGACTCGGTGCGCTTCGACGCCTTCACCTCCCCCTTCAGCCCGCAGTCTGCTAGCTCCACCCTGGCTGCCCTGTCCAAGAAGGTGAGCGAGCGTTCCCAGACCTCGTCCTCGTCGGACCACCAGCCCTCCTCCGGCTCCTCCTTCCTCTCTCTCGTCTCCATGACCTCCTCGGCGGCGCTCCTCAAGGAGGTGGCGGCCCGCGCAGCAGGCAACCTCCTGGCTGATAAGAAGGAGGCCCTGCTCGGGGGAGGAGCAGGAGGGGCCCACCAGGAGGACGTCAAGCCCCTGCTGGACAGGAACCAGAAGGCGGGCACTCCCACGGGCTCCCACAGTAACATGGACATGCTGCTGCCCTCCACCCCCAAGGGACGTGTCAAACCCAGCAGCCAAGCAGGTAGGCCCACCTCTGACCCTCCCCATGGATGGGCTTCACTGGGATTTCTGTCTGCTGTATTTCCTTTCTAAAATGCACGTTCTCCCATTCCCAGTAGCAGTTCACATTGTTTTCTCGAAATCAATGGATATGTCTCGATCCCTTTATTTGTCAATCCTCAAAAAATCTATAATGTCACTGTGGAGTCAAGGTAAACCCACTAGAGTACAGAACCAGGTGCAACCAAGTTAAAAGGCTGTACTAGAAGTGACTGCGGTCTGATACGGCCTTCTACCTAGCTTTCATCCACATGGCCCTCAATTGGTGAGGGGTATTGGGACTTTGTATCTGCAGCTGCTACATAAATATTTGGAGGGAAATCTGGACGTTAGGTACACATTGAGAGAGTGCCCCCTCTTTCTGGACTGGTCAGTCTGGGAAAGGGTCTGTATGCCCAGCAGGGGGTCTGACCCAGGGCGTTTGTGGTCAAATGTGCATCCTGCCAAACCAAAACGGGCCAGCCGTGTGTGTTCTCAGCGCAGCGGGAGCCTGCGGCCCATTTCCATCTCTGTTCTGCAGCCTGTTCAGGGTCTCTGTCCTCGGATCGGATTCGGCAGTCAGGGTCTTTGTCCTCGGCATTGATTTGGCAGCTAGGGTCTCTGTCCTCGGATCTGATTCAGCAGCTAGGGTCTCGGATATGATTTCGGCAGTCAGGGTCTCTGTCCTCAGATCTGATTCTGTAGTCAGGGTCTCTGTTCTCGGATTTGATTCGGCAGTCAGGTTTTCTGTTCTCGGATCTAATTCGGGAGTCAGGTACTCTGTCCTTGGATCTGATTCGGCAGCTAGGGTCTCGGATATGATTCGGCAGGCAGGGTCTCGGATATGATTCGGCAGTCAAGGTCTCGGATATGATTCGGCAGTCAGGGTCTCGGATATGATTCGGCAGTCAGGGTCTCGGATATGATTCGGCAGTCAGGGTCTCGGATATGATTCGGCAGTCAGGGTCTTGGATATGATTCGGCAGTCAGGGTCTCGGATCTGATTCGGCAGTCAGGGTCTCGGATCTGATTCGGCTGTCAGGGTCTCGGATATGATTCGGCAGTCAGAGTCTTGGATATAATTTGGCAGTCAGGTTCTCTGTTCGCGAATCTGATTCGGCAGTCAGGTTCTCTGTTCGTGAATCTGATTCGGCAGTCAGGGTCTCGGATATGATTCGGCAGTCAGGGTCTTGGATATAATTTGGCAGTCAGGTTCTCTGTTCGCGAATCTGATTCGGCTGTCAGGGTCTCGGATCTGATTCGGCAGTCAGGGTCTTGGATATAATTTGGCAGCCAGGTTCTCTGTTCGCGGATCTGATTCGGCTGTTAGGTTCTCTGTTCACGGATCTGATCCGGCAGTCAGGGTCTCGGATATGATTCCGCAGTCAGGGTCTCTGTTCTCGGATCTGATTCAGCAGTCAGTGTCTCTGTTCACGGATCTGATTCGGCATTCAGGGTTTCGGATCTGATTCAGCAACCAGTCCCCATCCCCACCCCCCACCCATCTCCTCTCCCCCTAAATGAGAAGCCTTCAGGGAGAACCATGGAGTGGGTTGTAGGGGAGATAGACGGGCCCTTCTGAAGGATTGTGTCGTAACCCTTTAGCCGAATATAAAATGGCTGGATCAAATTGACTTGAGGCAGATGAGAGAGAGCGAGTGAGGCAGTCGATGTAATATTCTGTGATCTGCATGTTAAAAGGGTTGTCGACAGTAACCCGTAGTCAAGGTCGTGTGGAGCGCTGTGGAAGGCAGGTAGTTGTCTGGTGGCCGGACTTGTTATGTTTAGTTTGAGATTTGTCTCATCGGGTGTGAAATCGTTACACATTTAGCCTACGTTTAGTGTCCTATAAATATGCATAATTATACATATTTTAGACACATTTCTTAATGATAATTGATCCTGATTGCACTGAAAACAACTCAGACTAAATACCTCGGCACTTAAACGCATCTCCATTTGTCTTTCATTCTTTCTCAACCAATGAGCTTGGAGTCCTGTTATTTACCCCCCTCCCCCCATGTCCTCCACTCCCGTCCCAATCCTTCTCTCCTCTCTCCAGTTGGTTGGGCCGCAGATGGTGGTTTATTGTTGCAAATAGGCAGTCTTGAGGTTTTACACCCGGGGTCAATGAATGGCTGAGCGCGGTAATTTCGCCAAACACTGATTACCAGATGTTTTTCAAGGAACAGGAGCAGAATACTTATGAAGCCATCGGTGACCGGCCCATGGTGAATTTGTAATGTAATCATGCGGTGTCCTAATAAGTCAAATTAAAAGCTGTAATAGAGGCCGGATATGAAGCCAACAACAATAATTGAGATACTAAAACATCCTGGTGTTTTACTTCTTTTGTCCCCAACACAAAGCCAATGGCCAGGGTTGTTCTGGAGGCAGCTCTACCGTGACAATGCAGACATGATGTGATTGGTTGATTGAGCTTGCGTCAGGCGCCCCTCTGAAGTCAACCGATCGGAAGTCTTAACATATGAAATTCTTAAAGCAAGGGTTAAAGTTTGGGTAGGGTTTAAGGCTTATTGTTTGTGTAGGGATTAAGGTTAGGGTTTAGGGTAGGGGTTCAGGTTAGTGTTTAGCGTAGAAACAAGCACGAACCAATGTCCTCTTTGACCATGCAGAAGGACCGTTGTGGCGAAGCGTTCAGTCGGGACCGTCATGTTGAGTTTTCCTTTGGTCTTCCAGGTTCCCCTGGGGAGGATGGCGGGAAGCCCTTCCAGTGTCCAGTGTGCGGCCTGGTCATCAAGAGGAAGAGCTACTGGAAGAGACACATGGTGATCCACACGGGCCTGAAGAGCCACCAGTGCCCCCTGTGCCCCTTCCGCTGCGCTCGCAAAGACAATCTCAAGTCACACATGAAGGTGAGATAACGGGAGCCCGCGATTTCACCCAGACCTAGAATACCCTACCGTTTGTCCCCAGAAGCCCTAATTGTAACGGGTGGGGTGCTGATGTTTGATGTGTTCATTCACACTGCAGTTCCTTGCAAAGTCTGCTTTACGCTAGCGAGTGTCACCAAGATATTGTACCCCAAGCACAAATACGGTTACAAACATTGTCAGTTTACGGTGAAGAACCACTCAAGAGTAAAACCATATCGGGTCACAAAACATCCTCTGTTGTAGTTGCAAACTGAATCTGTACACCTTGTGGTGAAATGTGACAGCAAATGAAACTAACAACTTATCGCAATTGATTTGTCTTTGAATCAGTAGGAAATACCCTGTCCCATTGGTTTGAATAAGT
>JACXGK010005092.1:0-27010 GCA_016801125.1 Novumbra hubbsi | reverse complement strand
ATTTTGATTTCTTTGGATTTCTTTGAAATGTTTCTGGTACAAAAGTTATTTTCACCGTGGCAGTGAAAAAGAATAATTGGACAAATTCCATAAGCTATGATTTTGCAAAAGATATTATATTACATTAAGTGCAATCATGGTCAAAATGTACAGTACATTCCAATTTACGGTGAAAGTGGCTCAAACATTACATAATGCATTATTCAACATTAATTTCAATTGAGCACAAACAAAACACAAAAAAAGGCATGTTGTTTAATATTCATCCAAAATGGATAAATGGTACCTCAGTGGTACAGCATGCTGACAGTGACTCCACTCTGACATCACAATCATCGTACCTCACTATACATCTAAAATAATAAAGAAATCTAGGGAATCATGTTAATGGCAATAGAATGGAATGCGGAAGGGAGAGTGTAATTCCACGACCCATTTCATCCAGTCTCATGAGAATTATGAAGACCTACTTCATCAAGTCACTTCTGGTACAGTATTAGAATCGTTTTACAGAAGCATATCATACTTACAGCTTCCAAATCTGAGAGGGCATGCATGTCCATCCATAGGGAAGTCCACCAGCTTCATAGGACACTCCGCACTGATTGTCAACCTATAGGTACACAGACATTGCTTTCCGTTTACAAACACTCCTAACAAAAGCAACCTGCCGTAGCAAGAATTTACATTTCCATGAAAAAACTGCGAAGAGTTTTTTTGCGCTCTCCCAAGTAGGTGGGTTAAAACCCACATGTGAAATCACACATTTTGCACAATTGTTCGCACTTCCGTCCAGTGAGCGGAGAATCCACAACCCTGGTTTTGCAAGCGCCATGCTCTTACAACTGCTACACAAGCACCATAGTTCAAAACATATCAAAACCAATGGGAGTAGAAGGTGCCTCAACACAATGACGAAGGTTCACACAAACGACACCCACTCAGTTTGCTCACCGCCGCAGGCTACGCAGACCGATTTTGGCCGGGAGTTAATTGTCTTATTTTACCTCTTCCTCTCTGGAAAAACCAACTGGGGAGTGTAGGCATGGTTTCGGCGAACTTGATACCTCATGGTATAAAGAATAGTGCCGTTCTTCATGATGCGGAACAGCCTGTTGGGGGCGGTCATGTTGTGGGCCACCGACTTCTTGCCGTTCCTGAAGAAGGTGTCCGGGGTCCACACGTTGGTGACCATCATGTTGTTGAGTCGCAGGATCTCGACGGGCCCCTCGTATCTCAGCCTCCTGTCCACCCACGTCTGGCGGAAGAAAACATCCATGGTGTACTCCTGAGGAAGGAAGCACAGTGCCAAGGCATGGCCGCAACCGCACACTTTAATGAACACGTCTATTGTTTGGATTCAGTCACACTTTTACTAGGATAGGCTACTCGTCACTTTCCGCTGTTGATTCTGTACACACCATTTCGACGTCAGAGACAGGTCCGAAACTGGTCACGTAAATGTCCGTTTTCACCTCCGTCACAGGACCTATTCAGAGCACATTTTGATCAGTTTTATACATCCTAAGATAGTGAAATGATTACTTTTGCAGTGGAGGCTCTATCGTTTTCGGATTACATTTCTAGGGATCCCACAGCAAATAAATTAACACAACATAGAAATGAAATTCCTCCTAAACAGAACAATAAATAATAATGCACATAAAATGAATCTTTAAAAATGCTTTTATATTGTCCCATACAGTTATCTACTCTGCTTTGTTCAAAATGCCCCGAACATAATCACATCATAACCTCAAGTGCGTCTGAATCCGTGCTCTGTGCTGTCTTAAGATGGGTATCTAAAAAGCAGTTTGCAAGAACATTGAGAAAACTGCCCATGTGAAAAGGGCTTTAATATTTGCCTGATTCATTTAAAAAGACCCAAAGCAAGGGATTTTATTTTCAGGGGGCTCTACACTTTGTGCTTCGTGAATCACTAGATGCACTTGTGGCTTAGAAACTGGTTATGGTTATTAGATGGGCATCAGCTATACGCCATTATCTAGTTATTTGGCACATACCGTATATTCACCTGATCTCCACAGCCTTTGGCCTCTGTTAGGGTATTGCAGGGTTTCACGGTTTACATTTTATTCCTTTCAGGATTTTAAATGTTTTCCAAAACAGGCATGCACTATAATTTAAATAGACCTCATGCATAGATGCCTAAAAACAAAACAAGTCCAATAATCAATCAAATGTATTTTGTTAAGCCCTTTTGAAATCATTAGTTGTCTCAAAGTGCTTTTCAGATACCCGGCTTAAAACACCAGAGAGCATTAGAAGGGCGTTATGTATAATGTGATGTGATATGCTATTGGGCCCGCAGATAGACCCACCCTTTTGTAGCAGGTATATTGCAGAAAAACACCTGCATACAAGAACATATTTTAAGACCCCCTTAAATGAGATACAAAATCTTCCCTGTCTTTATTTTGCTAAGATCTGTGCAAAAGTGTTTTTCTGTGCTTATTTAAATTATATTACATGTCGCCAATGTAATCGTCCTACACTGCTTGATTATTTTTAACAAATAATTAATTGAATTGGCTTCAAATTTAAATACAACTTTTTAAAATACAGCCATTTAGACTTTATTAGATTAGATTACTAAAGCGGCACGCTCAGTGGGGACTGCTATTTGCATCAGGAAATAATAGGGTCAATGTGAGATCTTTCCCAAGACAATACCTCTCATCCTCAAGGGTTTCGTTTTCAGTGTGGTCCATTCATTCAGCTCATCTATTTTTTTTATCCAAGAGCAAAAATATTAGGTTGTTAAAATGTTAGTAGGCAACACTGGGAAAAGAAAGGAATGGATTTGTTGGGTTTTGAGGCATTAGTTAATGTATTTACTGGCAGATGTTTCTAGTTTGGCACATTTCAAAGCTTGAAATGTTCAAATGGATCATCTTTAATTACATCTGTTCTTTTATATATGCTGACCAATATTCTCATAGTACTGAATTAGAAATGTTACATTAAAATGTACTTCTGTTGGATATTTTACAGCACAAAAATGTAACTCTTTATTTCAAGGTAACAAGGTAACAAAGTATTTCAAGGTAATATTGGTTTTATGTAAGAAGAATTTGCAGCTTGTGTCAACGTTTCGCTCTGACCAGCAAGCCTTTGAACAGAAAGACAACTAGAATGCATCCAGCACCTATCACAAGCTATCTAACCAGCCATTTCATACCAATTACACTCACCTCCCTTTGACATTCTCCATCTCCACAGCAACCCTATTGGCTGGGCAGAGCCCAACTGAGTGATCCAGGTCACGGCAGCAATGTACAGATTTTGTCCCTCCGCCCAATGCAGGGCATGAACCAGCGAACCTCTAAACAAAAAGACGATTGTCATCTACGAACCATCGTTGCTGTCTCCCCACAAAAGCAGCCGTCCTTGCTGAGCAACTACTTCCAGGTCTCAGAACAAGTGACACAACAGATTAAAATGCTTTCAGTGCCAATCGCAACAACAAACTAGCCATTTCACACCTGTTACACCTGTATAAGTATTGATCAATTATACTGTGGAAGCTCCAAGTTGACACAGATAAAATACATTGCACTGATGAAGATAAAATTGAACCAATGAAGTATTTATCATATTCTTCTACAAATAACCTCACCATTGAAGATTCATTGTTCAGACTGTGAAAACCACCAAAGAACATTTTACAGAATTTTGAGATAACAGAACTAACAGAAGTAGTTCTGTAACAGAAGTAACAGAAAATGCATGATTTAGGAAAGGGGTACAAAATAGGCATTTGGAAAACCCATAAAAGCAAAGTTAGATCAATAATCAGGTAGTGAGAGCTGCATCACACCACCTAGGCACTGGCAAGAAACACTCTCAACACTCTGCATCAGAAAGCATGTCCGGAGTTTGCCCGAAAGAACGAGTGTGTAGCAGATGAGACAAAGATACAGCTGTTTGGCCAAAGGTCAAAGAGCAATGTGCAGCGCCAACCTAACACTTCCCATGCAACAAGAAAAACCTAACTTACTGTGAACTACAGTGGAGGCAGCATAAGGCAGTGGGGATGCTTCTCATTACCAGAGATTGGGAGGAAAATCTCAAATTTCAGCAAAACAATGATCCTAAGCACAAAACCAAGCATCCCTAGAGTGACTCAAAAGCAAAAATAGAAGCCCAGTCAATATTCCAAAATCCTCTTGAGAATCTGTGGTACCACTTGAAAACGGCAATAAACAAGTGTCAACCAAGCACCCCAAAAGACCTGGAGCAAATCCGGGCGGAAAACATCACTCAAAATGTTTTAAAATACGCTAAAACTGAATATGTCTTGACCATAATAACTAAACTACTAGTACACTGAGATTTTTCTAATTGCTCGTTTGTCTTACCATTTATTATTCAACCACCTTAGAATGTTTTGAAAAAACAAAAATGTGTTTAGGTTTAACTGTGTTTAAGACCAATTATTTGTTGTATCACCCATTCAGACATTGACTTTAACTCCTTGTTAACACTCTGTGAGCTTATTGGCTGTGTGCTGACAGAGCATGAAATTATTAAATGACATCATTATGCTAGCTTCTTGTAAGACAAGTGGTATGTATTCTATGTAAAGAGAGAGAAGAGAAACAGGACCAAAGCAGCTGCTCTGAGGGATACTGTACTGTACATCTTTGTTATATAGGTACATCAAAAATACAGTTTATCACAACTGCTAACAATAAACAGACAATGAACATCATACACAAAACAATTTGGCATTGTTCCGGAAGGAAAACCATTGCCCCAAACCCTTAAGGTTTTTTGCAAAGGTTCATTTGAATAATTGGGCCTCAGGTAAGTTCTGTGTTGTGGAAAAATTGATGACAGCATCAGATAAAAAAACTGAGAAAGTACAAGAGTATCACGGTCACGGTGTGTGATGAAACCATTCGCAGACATTTTTGAAAGAAACAGTGAATTTAATACTACACAAGACAAACAAAACACGAACTGTACACAAAAAGTAAAGGTGCTGGATTAAACAGCAAAAGGTATATCTAACTAAACAACAAACACACTGTGAACACTTACAGATAAACCAGGTAGCGTACCCACAGAACAATGCCAATAAACAAGACAGGACCGTGAACTTCTTGCGAAGAAACAAACAATAAACCACACCGAGTGTGGCTAAAACCTGACTTAAGTAAACTCCTCAATCAGAGGCAACTGGCAACAGCTGTCTCTGACTGAGGAGCCCACAACAGTGGCATAGAGGTGCCTAGAGGCACCCCCACGCCACAACAGTGGCATAGAGGTGCCTAGAGGCACCTCCATGTGTCATGCCCTGACTGCAAGCCCCGAGGCACAGGGTCCCCCAGCCAGGACATGACAAAGAGGTGGATGAGGAGAATGAAGAACAATGATCTCTAATGAGATTAGTGACGCAGCACTTGACCATGTTTTGTGCATGGTACGATGGAAGCAAAGCTGATAGTACAGCCAAACCTGGGTTGTGTCCCTGTTGAATGAAAACAAAAAAGGCAACTTTATCCCACTATGCTGTATTCTGTGCTTTGAATCTGTATGCCTTAGCACAAGATAAGAACATCTTTCATTTTGTGTTTAAAGTCAGTTTTTGTATCAAAAAACTGGGTCTGGGTTTTGAAAAGTGCGTTTAGAGTTTTTAGAAAAGCAGTTCAGGGAATGTGACTGTAATTATTAATAGTTAACAATTGACTTCTTTCTCATATTAACTCATTCTGAAATTAAACAGCAGCTCTTCTCTTTCATTACTAGAAATGTTATACTAAAAAAATACCTGGCTTGTCGCAGCAATTCAAGACTGGGTTTGAGAGTTGGAAATAGCAGCATTCGTCGACACCCGCGCAAAGCCATGTAGCTATTCAGCCTTTTTCCCCACACTGCACGTGGGAAGTCAGTAAAATCAGCACGTTTGTATATGCTCATTTGACTGATGACCTCGGTTAGTGCCCAACCAAACTGATGGAGTCGCTATATTTCGATTAATTCCAGCTCACCGTGTAACCACCCATGTAACACACACCCCTAGAGATGCTTGGTCAATACGCAGCCACATTCCTAGCCAAAAATCTGACAAGGCAGAGTCATAATTCCAACCAAGATTTGGTGTCAGGTTAATGTTAAAATACACCAAGAATGAGCAAGGTTTCATTTCTATATTCGCCAGTGCATCACCAAATGTTTTTTGCTTGTTATATCAGTCCCTGAGTCAGACCAAATCCTGCTTCAGGCCCGGAAAAGGCTACCGTCGATTCTGTTCTAAGCCTTTATATAGCTCTAATGGAATATAAAAAAATATACACCAAAAATAAATATATAACTTATGGGAGTAAGCCGATCAGTATCAATATGCAGACTTACTAGGAAAGCTATGAAGTTTAACTGCACTGTTTGGAATTGTTTAGAGGATGAAGTTGAAGGACGTGCAGTGTCAATATGGTATTAGAAAACAAAATCCGACATGCAAGTCATTGTCAATTCTGTATTTAAGGCGTACATTTTTTTCTCTCTTAAACGACTGTATGATACTTCGCGCTCAAGGAGGATTTGACGTACGGCGCGAAAAGAACATCTGCACTCTTTAGATAACTTAAATTGTGTATTTAAGCGGCTTTTCCCTCTGCGATTATATAACTAAACTCGCGTAAATGTTTGAAGGTAAGCGACGGTTTACAGTCGCGCAGAAAAGTCAAAGTGATCATAAGAAAGCATCCTCGCAGGTCATGACACGACCAGCTTGAGAAACACATCGCATCTGTGGGAGACCGTTGTTGGGGCTCAGTGGTTTAACATTGCTATATAATAGCTACTGTCTACTGATATGAACATGAAATGTTACAAGCATCGGACAAACTAATATATTAAAAAAACTCAAAAACATTTGAACAATAATGAAACCACTCTTCCGGATCCCTATGAGACATCCAGCGTAGAAACTAATGGGACATCGGAAAACCGGTGCTTCAGGTAGGTACCTACCCCCAAATCCAGGTCGGAGTCTGTTATCATACCCATCCAGTAGTCGGTCTAAAATCCGAGTGAAATTCTCGGGGTATATTCTTTCATCCTTTTTTATGGTTCCAGAGATTCTCTTTACACTGAAAAAAACGACAGAAATAAAGTGATTTGTTATAGTGAACTTCCTGGAAACCCAAGCTTCATGAGAAAGTGAACAGTGGTAGCCACAATATCCAACAATACAAATAAAACCCCTCCATGTCCGCGGAGGGAAGCACCCGGGCAGAGCCAATCTAAAAGGAGAAAAAACAAGCCCCCCAGAACATGTACCTTCGGAACTCACCAAGAAGTCAGGCAGAAAAAGTAGAAGAGAGCCGAAATGTAACTGGGGTACATCGCAGTCACCATCTCCTTCTTGACAGAAACCATCTTTGCATGCCATACTTTAAGCCTCTTCACATCTCCATTCACCAAATGTCTTGTCCCGAGGTAAGATTAAAGCCAGAGAGACAGAGAGAGCGGAACGGCGCAAAAGCAACTCCAACAGCATCTCCCGCTGTCCTTCTAACCAGGGAAAAATGCCCGTGCCAGCTGAGCATCCGCACGCGAGCACCTTTCCTGTTTTCACCGGACGAAAAAAAAACCCTTAGTTGTTGGCATCCATGTAAAGTCCAGATGGCATCCCGTGTCTCAGTCTTACAACAGCTTTTGTACTGAAATATGAGAACAGACGTGCATTATCCTAGAATGCGAGGTTTTATGGCAAATTTCGCTTGTGCGTCTGCTGCGTAATAAGTGTTGAGAACGAAGGCAAGAGAATCGAGAAACAACCAGCTTTCGATAACCAATCTGACTGTCTACACTAAGTTGCTCCTCCAACCGCCCACCCACCCACCAGAGCGTAGTAAAACAGCTGATGTGGTTAAAGCCATGATGACAGCAGTACTCCCACACCATATGTTCAGCCATATTAGGGTGAAAAGCATAACTTTATCTTCTGTTATTTGGATGCGAAATACGAGCAGATATTGTATTTCATATTGCAAGTGCGCAAAATCACTGTCAGCATTTATAAATCAAACCTTTATCGCAGTTTTTCCGTTATTGTACCAGTTAATCTGATTGATTGGTTGTGGAACTATATTTGGTTACTTTTAAAATCCATCCTACATTCAAATGGGTCAGTCTTGTCGCAATACGTAATCACACTCACACCAACATACACACACACAGGTAATGTAGAAGAACTAGGACAAGCCACATGCTGCTTCGCAGATTTCACTGCTCCTGATATAGGAACAGACTTTTCTGAGTGCGTGCGCGTCTTACTGTATCTTCAAAAGAAAAAGAGCAGATAGAGAAAGCATGGGCGTGCCTGTCAAAGTTTTAAAGTGAACAGCGATCATTTCGACTCAACACAGGATTATAGGTCTCCAGGACACAACACCAACACAGTAGACCAGGACAGGTAAATATTTCTAATGGTGCATTTTAACAATTCATAGTTATAGTGCAAGAGCGCATTTTGGGCAAATGCCAGAAGGGCTGGTACATTTATTGTGAAGGAGGGTTGCTTTTTTTGTGCACAAGGCTTGTGACTGGGTCCTCTAGAAAAATATTGGTGAGTGTGGGGACCCCTGTTAAGATTTAGAAAATTGTAATAGACCAAGTGCTGATTTAAATTGTGCTAGTGCATTGTCTGCTTCCCACTGGACAGTCACAACATTTGCTTGTGTCAGCTGCATTTAATTTTAAATACAATTCAGGTAGTCGAACCAGCAATTAAAATGCTATAATTCTCACCTTGACCTACGAGACCCGCTGTCCTGCTCAGGGACTATCATTTACTGAGGGTGCAGATATTTATTCTGACAGTCACTCAAGTATTATAAAAAAACACAATCAAGAGTTGCACAACCTTTGCTTTTAAACTTGTAAAGTGTGGAGTAAAAATATCTTTCAAAAATATCTTTCAGGGCCCCAAAAAAGCAGTGGCTTTGTATTGCATTGTGTGCTGTATGGAGGAACTCAGCGATCGTGTGGAAGAACAGCTCTCAGCTTAGGCACATTGGCAAGTACACTACACCCCCAACATGTCCCTAAAATATTGCAAGGCACTTTGCCTACAAATGCACTTAAACCTGTTTATTTGATGGTACTGTCTCTTTTACATTCTTCTTCCAATAAAGAAAATGAACCGTGACGCGTGACCTTCCTTTGATCCTCCTTCCATATTTGTCATCTTAACCCCCTTAGCTTGGAAAAATGTGTTCCCTACACACCAGTGTCAGAGAAACAAATCACACTCAGGAGCTGAATACAGTACCCATGGGCCTGACCTACTCAGCCCAAACCTACAATGCTACTGGACAAGTACATAGAAAGACCCAACAGAAAGATGTTTCCAATTCCTAGGACCAGTACCGGAATCCGCTACGCAAGGAACAAAAATGAAAAAAAGTTCTGGAACGTCATCCACTGGCTAGGAATGTTGTTAGACAGCCTGGTAACCGTGTACAACTGTTAGGAACTCAGGGGGTGTGGATTTATAGGGGGACCGGACAAGCAGATCACATGACTTGTGACTACCAGGAGTTGCTCAAAATCCATGTTGGAGAGTCTCGGAGCATGTGTTGGTGCTATTGGGTTTGATAAATGCGAAAAATTTTCAAGTTCTACAACACTGACCGCATGATTGACATATATGCACATATTATGTTTAAAGCATATACTTTCAGAGATTCCTTGCTTGACACAGTTCAGCTGATTGTGCATTGAAGTACACTGCGGCTGGGAAGTTCTAAGAGCTGGATGGTGATGGAAGATCAGCCGAATAAAACCAACAGGGTCTTTTTTTGTCTATTCCAGCCAGAGGATAGATAGAGCTGGCTGTTGAATGAGATCTCCTTAATGTGAACATACCTTTTTCAGGGACTGTGCCTCTGACATTGAACAAGCGAGAGAAAGGCAACCTACCACAATGGAGACTTTCAGTGCATGGGCAAAATAGTGTAGGAAGCGAACACTAGGATGGAGGGCCTGCCAGATGAACGCTGTAATAATGCATCACTTGGTCCACGACTTATCTCATGGATTAGGCCTTCAGCACAGTCTCACAGCCTCTGCTCATTGTTTGCACGCTTCCTGGTTCAACTGTGCTGGTAGAAATGCTTGTCCACCACAGAACCTGGCCCAGCGCGATCACAGCGCACCCACCCACAGTCAAGAAAGGATGTCCGGGAACGCTCACCTCCCACTGAAAAGGGGAAGCTGAGATACATTTTCTGCTCAGTCAAGAAGCAACGGTTTTACAGAAAAACGACTACAGCTCCGTTTCTGTTTCAGCAAACTATACTGGAGTGTCTAATTACAAATGGCTCAGAGGGAAACACACACTGAGCAACCAGCTCCCAACCAATACCAATTCTGTCAACCCATTTCGTGTCAACCTGTGATGCTCTTCCATCGTCTATTTGGCAGTGGCTTGGTAGGGCTGCCTCCAGTGGAGGTCTGAAGGTGGCGGGGCTGCCTCCAGTGAAGGGCTGATGGTGGCGGGGCTGCCTCCAGTGAAGGTCTGAAGGCGGCGGGGCTGCCTCCAGCGGAGTGCTGAAGGTGGGGCTGCCTCCAGTGGAGTGCTGAAAGTGGCAGGGCTGCCTCCAGTAGAGTGCTGAAGGTAGGGCGTCCTCCAGTGGCGTGCTGACGGTGGGGCTGCCTCCAGTGGAGTGCAGAAGGTAGGGCTGCCTCCAATGGAGGTCTGAAGGTGGTGGGGTTGCCCCAGCGGGGGGACTGAAAGTGGTGGGGCTGCCTCCAGTGGAGGTCTGAAAGTGGTGGGGCTGCCTCGGGTGGTGGGGCTGCCTCCAGTGGAGGTCTTATGGTGGGGCTGCTTCCACAAAAAGAGGCTTTTAATACTTGAACTCTAGCTACTTACTGTGGTTTCAGGATGTATTCAGACCTGTTCACTTTCTCTACACTTTGTGGTGTTACAGAGTGAATTTATCATGGATTACTCTTCTTGTATTGCCATCGTTCTGCACAAAATGACAAAGCAAAAACACAAAATATACCCTGTACCAGCCATGTGTCCTATCTGTCTACCACATCTCAGATAACTGGTCTCTCCCCCTTGAATCCCCGACCCTGAAGGTGCTGTTTACATCAAAATGTTACAACACAGAAAACCCGTCTGGTTTACAAAGTTGTAGAGGGGAGGATTTACCAGTTCTTCTGATGGCCAGTATGACCATTTATGGTAAAATGTTTCGGCTACTATCGGTTAATGAGGCAATAATTGGGATTGCACCAAAATGTGACTAAAACATACGGGCATTTTGTTCACCATAAATGGCTCACTGTTTTCATCATGAAACCAGATTCAAAATGAACAGCGCGAGACATCACTGCCTGGGTCCAGCTCTTTGGTGTTAATCGATGATCCATAGGCTATATAGCACTGTCGGTTAATTGTATTTTATTTCCCTCTTTTCCATTACAGAATCTGTATAGTTAAAGGCAGACTGTGATCAATCACTTGACGTAGAAGGCAGTGGCATTAAACATTTCGAGGGGTTTCGGGGGACCTTGTGGTCATACTTGTGGTCATACTTGTGGTCATACTTGTGGTCATACTTATGGTCATACTTGTGGTCATAGTTGTGGTCATACTTGTGGTCATACTGACTAGTGGGAGCCCTGTTTATTTGGAATCCCACTGTTAGGCTCATAAGTGTCTCATCATCATAATAAGTATATCACAGAGTGGCCCAAACAACGTGCTGGCTACACCGGGAGAATGTTTTGATTCGGGGGGACACGGTGAACAGTCAGAACGAAGCTGTCTTGCTTATGAAACGGTAGCCTATTACCGATATACAACCGATGTGCTGCTTTTGACCGGAGCCCATCTAGTGCACTGTATGCTGGGATTAGGATGCCAACGGGGACACAGCCATGGAATCGTGTTCCCAGAGCTCTTCGATGTACTCTAAAACAAATCCCGCCCACTGCGTTCCACCCACAGCCAACCAAGGCGTGGCGTTGTTCCTTGGGAGGCGGGAGCAGCGCGCTTGCCCGTGTTGGGGGCGGGATTCGGTCCAACCACAGCACTTCTTTTTTATGCGTTTGTCTGTTTACAACAATGTCTTTTTTGAGCCTGAGTGGAATTAGATACTTGTGTTCAATGGAACGGGTTAAAATGTCTTCTTGTGACAGAAGGGGTTTAGTTAGAAGCAATGTCAGCTTTTTTTATGCTGTCCTGACCATTCACAGTATGTCTTGACCCATGTCTCAGAAAGAACACAAGAGTGTACTGCGCATTTGTAGACCAAACACAAGGAATACTTGGAGTATTAACTTTTGTATCTTACAATGAGGGCAGGATGAGAGAAAGTGTGATGAGACAAACCAACCTGTTTTTGTCTCTTTGTGTGTGTGTGTTTGTGTGTGCGTGTTTGTGTGTGCGTGTGTTTATTTGTGTGTTTGTGTGTGTGTGGTCAATATCCCAGGACTCCTTGAAACAGGTCAAATGTAAGCCGCATACCCTACAGCAGACGTTACTGCTATGATAACCTAGTTCCTGTGTAGTGAGTTCCTCCAATTGCGGGTGGTGTGTGTTTGATCATGTGTGGTGTGTGGTGTGTGTTTGAGCATGTGTGCTGTGTGTTTGATCATGTGTGGTGTGTGTTTGCATGTGTGGTGTGTGTTTAAGCAGGTGTGGTGTGTGTGTGCATGTGTGTTGTGTGTGCATGTGTGGTGTGTGTGTATGTGTGGTGTGTGTTTTCATGTGTGGTGTGTGTGTGCATGTGTGTTGTGTGTGCATGTGTCGTGTGTGTGTATGTGTGATGTGTGTGTGTGTGCATGTGTCGTGTGTGTGTATGTGTGATGTGTGTGTGTGTGCATGTGTGGTGTGTGTTTAAGCATGGGTGCAGTACGTCCATGTGTGTAGGTGTGTTTGCCTGTAAGCTTATGTTTGTGTGTACATCCATGCTAAAAATATGCTTGCAGAAAATCTAAATGCCAGGGAGACATATTTTCCCTTTGGTAGGACAGAACAGGAGAAATTGTAACACTTTTGGTATGTTATTGCTCCACATGAACTAGTACTCCAAAGCGATTCTGTTAGTATTTGTATAACTGGTAAAAAAGTTGAAATCTCGTGTTTTCCTTATTCGTCATTTTAAGGAAATAATTGAAATCGCAGGCTGTTCCAGCTTGCAAGAATTATATTGCAGCATCCCATGCGGCTTCTCATAATGTGAGTAGTGTGTATGGCTCCCACGTGCCTGTATGCCCTCCCGACACGTCTGAGACTGCAGAAGGTGTACTGGTGAATCTTCTTACAGACCTGGATCAGTGAGCTCTGGGACAGTCTGTGGCGCTACTTGGCAGTGTTGGATACACTGATAAATAATGTCCCAGAGGTTCTCAACTATATTCAGGTCTGGGGAAAGTGAGGGCCAGTCAATGGCATCAATGCCTTCGTCATCCGGGAACTGCCTACACACTCTACCTGTGCAACCAGTAAGTGACGAGGAAACTAGGAAAACACTAAACTAGAGAGGAATCAGTCAGGAAGGATAAGGAGAGAGCAATTGTCTGTGGCCACCACCTGCAAAACCATTTCCTTTTTGGGGGTTGTCTTGCTGTCAGTTTCATTTGCACCAAAACAGGTGACATTCAATCACAATCGCTTATGCTTCCTAAATGAAGAGATTTATATCCCCGAAGTTTAACAGACTTTGTGTGGTACTGTGATGATTACGTGTTCCCTTGTCTTTTAACAGAAAATTGATCTGGCAAGATTGTAGCAGTGCATTATTAACAACCCAGTTTTAGGTCATTGCACAGAGCACACCGAATGAAATGGGCAGGTGGAGCGAGTTACCAGTGGTCCCTTTGCACCGGGGGGAGCGATTGATGATGCTGCATGGTGGGGTTGGCACATGAAGCTAATGAGTCAGAACTGTGACTCAAGCTGTCTAGTAATCATACCCCAGCCAAAGACTGACATCTAAGCCTAACAGAGGCACAACAAGCTTAGGCAAAGAGCGAATGTGAAAACACCATCTTTTACCATTAAAACCCCCTCACCGGAAGACGGCCTATGTTATCGATTGGGGGACAAGTAATGGATTGGTGTGTTCATTTCCGTCAACACCCACTTTCTATATAATTTTTCTCCCAAATTGAATAAAATTTTTCTCCCTTCATAAATTTCATGAAGACTCATTCTTAATGATGGCCTTGCTCCCGGCTGGTCAAAACGAACACAAGCCGCATGACCTTTGAAAACAGCTGGCCGACACATAACCGCACCTTCGTCAGGTAATCACGACACATTTGGAATTGCACCCGCACTTGTGTTGTAGACCAGGGCCCTCCAATCAAATAAGCGCACCCCGACGCTTCAGGAACCAGGAACCGAATCAGCATCTCAAGGTTACTGCGATGTCACTCGGTCTCCGTCCCATTGGCCTCGGAAAAGAAAAGGGCCCCCGGCAACGAGGGTTGGACACGCATCTGCTGCTACTGGCGGGGAGCTTGGGTTGCCGTGGTGGCGGATGAGGAAGTGATGCGGGATGCACGCTGTGACAATGTTTCCATGACACCCTCATGGGGGGGGGGGGGGATGAGATCACCAAGAGGGAAAAAAGAAACAAGCAGCTGTCAGCGACACAAAGCAGTCAGACGCCACCACCGTGTCTAATCAGAGTAACCAGAATGACTTGGGGGAGCGGCATACTACATCGCGTCCCTGGGAAGTGCTCACCTGTCAAGGTGTCTGATCAAGGAAACACGTTGAGAATCAGCCCGAGAATTTCCTATGTTGAACTGGACATTGTTATAGACCTAAATATTTCCGGAATTGATTCCTAACTGAAAATGTTAGTGCTGTGCGTAGTAGCTGTTAAGGGCAAAGGACATCAGAGCTATGGCCTAAAACAGCAAGGCTTTCTAGAAACATCTCCACAGACACCCACACAAAGGAAGTAAACTGCCTGTGTCCAAGTGATAAAATTAGACATTTGGCAAACCCATCCCACCCAAATCAATCTATGTGAAAGCCTTTTATGAATCCGGGATGGTTATGTTATTCCAAATAACGGGCCTACTTAGTTATGATTGAATTATTGTTATTGTGTCATTTCATCGTATTTATTAATAACATTTATTAGCAACATATAGCAACATATGCTGCCGTCCAGATTACGTGTTTTTCACAATAAAGAAAACCTAGAACTATTGAACAACCAAAATACTCAATAAGGGTAGAATGTGAAAACATTTCACTTTAAAAAATACAATTGGTCTCCTCAGTTGCCTAACAGAGTATTGTTAAATGAGCTGAAGCAACACAGAGGTAAACATTTAATATGTTGTCCTTGTACTGTTTTCAATTCAATTTAGGGACACATGGATTTGCATCATTGCATTCGGTTTTTATTCGCATTTTACAGAGCATCCCAACATTTTGGGAAACAGGGTTGTT
Organism: Novumbra hubbsi; assembly: GCA_016801125.1. NCBI lineage: Eukaryota > Metazoa > Chordata > Actinopteri > Esociformes > Umbridae > Novumbra > Novumbra hubbsi. The sequence goes on along the minus strand of JACXGK010005092.1, from coordinate 11,547 downwards.
GAGTCTACTTTAATTTTTAATAGTATATTATTTGAATAGCAAAAAGGCACTTCAGGAGGTTGTGGTAAATGGCCAATGGGCTGTTACTCGGGACAGCCGTTAGTATATGGGAATGTTTGTGTTTCACATATCCACATAATGAATTCACCAAGGAATCGATTAAGTAACCATAGTATTATAGAAGTAATATTTTAGTAATCCATAAGATGTCATATACTCATGAGCCAGAAATGTATTAAACTGCAGGTATTGATAAATATTGCTAAACAACATCTATTCATATAATCAAGTATGTACTGAGTGGTAGTATAAGCACACTTGGAAACAAAGAACACTAAAAGACATCATTCATGATTTCTCACCAGAAAGATTCTGAACTTATATTCTGGGATGGCATCCAATCACCATCTTATCACTCTGCCTCCCTTAAACTCTTCCCAGGCCTTTGTGATCTCTCAAGGCCAGGTGGCTCATGATTTGAACAGTAGGTTCACTCATTCCCTGAAATTATCATAAAGGGATGATCTAAATAACACGAGATAATATACGTGTGTTCTCAAGTTGTACATTGTTCTTTTCTGCAGAAACCTCCCGGCATTATGATGACGTTTATTAAAGTCTAATTGATTTTACAACCTTTGAAGTTCTTGCATCTTTTTGAGTTGGGAATGGCATTTTCCACGACATTGGCTGTGGTATACTAATGATTATCACACCTCTTCTGGCCTCAAAACCTGGGATACTTCATTTGACCAAAAACGAAAATGGCTAACACAGCTTTTTCAAGAATCAATATCTCCTGCCAGGTAACATCTGTAAGGGTTTAGAATTCCCCTTAAAAAAGGATTTTCCTGAGTCCTAGGAAAAAAACTAAAAGAAAACATACACAAAGATAGAGGACATCGATCTGCTTGCCACACCAGGTCATTGAGGGAGCAGAGTAAACCGCTGTAGTTCTGATCAATAAAAAAAGCCAAACTTCTCAAATGCCTGTTTATGTCAGCATATATTCACAGGAGGAGACAATAAGAGCTTGCTATATTTGACCGTTAGATTGGAAAATGACGACTGCCCTGCAACAAATCGTTAAGTTACTCATTGCACTACGGTTACGATTGTAGAGCAGAACCCAATCCATAAAGCGAGCAGTAGATGCGCCAGAGGAATAATGTATTCATGGAAAGCAGAGAAACAGAGTGAGAGTGAGAGTTAGAGCGAGAGGGAGAGAGAGAGAGAACAAGGACGAAACCAGTGGACTTTGCACACACCATCAGCTCCGGGGCAAACTATTTTCCCCTCTTCGTTATTTTAAAGCCTCTCTCCGGGCAATACCCCAGAGAAGCAGACAAAATCATCACCAGAAATGGCCTATAAGAGAAGTGTGAACGCCTCATTTACGCCCTTGTTTAAGTAATAAATATCTGCCGCCCACAAGTGCCATAGCGACACAAAACCAGGCTATGCGCGCTTGTATGTACTGAAAACATAAAAAAATTATAAATAAGTGTTATCAATGCCCGTTGTCCAATACACCATGTAATGAAGGAGAAAACAAAGCCACGTGTCTTCTTAAAATCCTCCAATCTTTCTAACAAGTGCTATTGTGTCAATTAATGCATTTTTTATCGCACGATTTGTACACATCTTCTTTTTAACTTTGGAAATATAGTCCAACAGAACAATTAAAAAAACATCCACGTGACTTTAGGTTGAGTTTTATTTCAGGAAGTTTGTTTTTTTCCTTAATGGCTCTAAAAGTTAATGTTGTCCATTAATTAGCATGCACCATATTCCAGAACATTAGAGGACTCTACCTCATTAGCATCTGTACCCTGAAGCTCCTGTTAACACATCCGACAGTTAACACAGAAAATGACCTCATACACGCAGACTAATGAACTCCATTACTTCCTCCTGAAAAGGGGTTTATTTATAAGAAACACCTGTTACCGCACACTGATTATGACCTTACATTTATGAGTACTGAAACTGATATGAACTATAATACTCTAAAACTAGAATTATGAGTGAAATCACGGCTCGGATTCAACAAGGCCTTTTAGTTGCAGAGGTTATTGACCTGATTGCTTGAAAGATCCAGCTTATCTCGCCTTGAGGCAAACAGAACCATATAAATAGCCAAGCCCGCTAGAAATAGCCTTGAGTTCTCCTAGGAGCGTCTCAGTAGATGGCCGGACACATGGCCACACTTCTAAATATTCCTCTCAACATGGATGCCTTGTGGTAACTGACCCTAAGTGATGTTTTGTGGAAACCCTTTTCGTTAATAAAGCTTTGTTACTTTGACAGAACATTCATTTATACTCTGTCTTTCAGGGATTGAGACACCCTGTTTTCAATCACGTGCACTTTATTTGAGATGTGAGGACGTGTAAATGTACAGGATTTTCGCCTGGTTTAACCCGATGTAGATCAATTGGCAGAGCGTGGGCAAATGCGATGCCTGGGTTGTGAGATAAATTCCCATAGGTGGCCAGTACAAAACCGCAAGAACTCACCCTTTTAAGTTGGTCTGCATAACAACATCTGCTGAATGACTTGAATGTAAGCATTTCATTTCTGTAGATGGTTTCTCAAACAACCAAATTATTCAATGCTAACCATTTCTGAATAATGCAAAGATACTCACCTCCAGGTTCCAGGAATGTGAGGCATTCAGCCTCATACACTTTATGCTCTATACAACTGTCCTAACTCCATGCTCAGTCCCTTCTACATTTCTGTCCTGAATATTGTTGCTTTGATTGCTCTGAGCATTAATCGAAGAGAACCGTGAACAGGCTTATCTAACATTTTCACCAGAAGTATCCCAAAGGCCACCCAATCCAAAAGGTGCTAATTAGTGTTTATTTTCCCACTGTCATTACACACATCATTTGCAGCCTGACTTTTCCCTCCTAATTCATAAGGACCAGACAACTCTCAGTGGACTACTTGCACGAAGTCAAACAAGCAAATTCTGTCCTCTGTCATTCTTGTGTTTGGTGGTGCACGCACACACACGCACGCGCACGCACACACGCGCACACACACGCACATACACGCACACACACAAATTTGCACCTACCTTTCTTTATGAGAGAGGATTGACCATGACGTTGTTTATAATATATATTAATGATCATTACGTGACGTATTGGTTTCCACATGAACGCTGCCCCTGCAGGGAATGTGTATGCAAATAGAGACACAGGCTGTCGACTGGATTGGTGATGACCTGCGAGTCGCCGTGTGGCAGGTGGCCCAGCGGTTAAGGTCCAGAAGGTGCCCAAAAGGTTGCCCAATTGAATCGCAGAGGCAGCAAGATGAAAAAAAACCTTGCTTTGCCCTTGACCATTTACAGGTTCTTTAGGGAATTGGATTTGCAACCCAGCAGAAATTGTTTTTATATGTGCAGAACACCATGTACCTGTGTGAAGAGGTAAACACCAGCTCCCATTCAGGGGTCATCTGGGGGGGGGGGTAAAAGGGCCCCAGAAATGCAGCTAAGGGCAGCAAAAAGAGAGTAACGCCGTAACTCTAGAACTGCCATAGTGAGGGTGCTAGATGACACCGCCTAACCATTTTCTGCAGCGGCAAAATTAATTTTTTACTCTTCTGCAGTTTAGGTTAATAGTGGTGTGCAATATATGTATGCCTGCAAACCATTGTTGGAACTCATTTGAAAAATGATCGTTAGCAGTCTAAAGTCATTATAAACTAGACCTGTTGCTAGTGGACAGTGGACTAACCTACATAAACCAAGGTCAGGCCCTCCAGCAGTTCCCAACAGGACCTGTCATGAGCAATGACTTGTGATACTTGCCATACAGACTAATGGAAGCAGTCTGCAAAGGAAGATCCCACCGACTGGGCGCTGACGTCCGTTCTATATCTAGTTTGGATCACAGTTTGATTAAATGGTCAACCGACCAAATGGGTAGAATCACACTGTTAACACCCAAATCATTGCGCAGAGTCACTTGAAGCTACATTGCCCTCCTCTAATATATGCACCCTTGGTAAAAATAAGCAAAATGGGATGTGAAAAATGAAATATTTTCTGTTGATCTTATTGGGCTTTTATTCATAGATATTAAAAAAAAAAACGTTATTCCAATTTTTTTTTTCTTCTACAAAACATGTGTGCCACAATTATTGGCACCCCTATCAGTCAAGCCTTAATGAAGTATATTCCCATTCATAATTAACATTTGAACGAGTCACCTGAGTGATTAGGACCAGTTAAGTGGTTAACACAGGCCAAATTCCCATAGTCATCCATCATCCATCCAAAGGCCTGAAAATACCAATTTCCACATTCAGGGCAATCGTTTAGAAATGAAATGTGTTCTCCAACCTTATTATGTATTACAGGAGAAGACTCTGTTATCTTGGCAAAGGGAGGTGGCATGAAGTATTAAATGAAGGGGTGCCAAAAGTGGTGGCACACTTATATTTTAGAACAATATTGGTTTTACAATAAGAATTGATTTGTTCTTGAATTTTTTGAAGTAATTAAAAGTTAGATTTTTGTTAATATATTGACTGAATTATGGTAAAACATTATGGTGGTTTAAAAAGGATGAATCATGGCTGTGTTGTAGGTTTTCCAATGTTTTCTACAACAAATAACATATCCAATTTGTACATGACAAATATCCTTTTTAGAGACAATAGGTACATATGAATGTTAGGGGCTGACAGTCCCACGAATCAGGGGTGACAGTCCTACGTGATGAGATGCAAAAACTTCAGTTGTTATTCTATGACTGCCATGTCACAAAACCAAACCCCACATGCCATAAGCACCCGAGAACCTTGGGAAAGCTACTACCTTGGGACAGCTACTACCTTGAGACAGCTACTACCTTGGGACAGCTACTAGCTTGGGACAGCTACTACCTTGGGACAGCTGGCTAGATCCTGCACCAACTCTGGAAAAACCAAGAGACTCAGTGTTTCATTAGAACTTGTAAATTGTGATAAGAGAAATTCAAGGCCTTTGACTCTTGAGAAGATTGCATTTGTCTGATTTGTCTTCAAAACAAGCACTAACACAAGTTTTAAGGCAAGTAGTCTAAGCAGGCTAGACTCCTCAGAACAGAACACCTGAGAAGAGGCATATTACCAGTATCTACAATAGCTTTGTTATATTAATATGAACACCTGAGAAGAAGCATACTACCAGTATCTACAACAGCTTTGTTATATAAATATGGCACCCTGATGTTGGACTTATACTTAATGGTGACTCACAGTTGACATTAGTACAATTACTTCATGCGTGGGTGAGTAAAAATCAAGGATTCCAAGCTAATTCTCCACCACTTCTGTCCCCTGGGTAGCACAACCCTTGAAGGGAGACTGATTTGCATGCAATTGTCCTCAGATGAAATCCCATCTATTTTTACCGCAGTGACAAAACAATCTTCAAGAATAGTCCTCTTTTTAAACAGACCTTGATTACTTTTTTTTTTTTTTTTAGCTCCACTCCAATACTACCAGAATGACTGCGGCTGACGATATTGTCCTGCACCAGAAGCAACATCACAAACGCGCGTCTCCGCTTCAGAGGTGACGATACGAGGCTCTTGACCAACCATACAGCCCACTGTACAGCGATTTTGGTAGAGAGGAACAAGGCGTCCTCAAAATGCACATTTGCCATACGCTTCTGCTCTTAATAACACTGCTTACTCAAACAGTATTCATGCCAGGGCAAGTGTGCTTGTGGAGAGCCCCTCCAGGCCAACAATGGTAACTGAGCTCCCAGGGGCCCGACCTCCTACAAGGAGGTATCAGAGCATCCAGCTACGGCGCTGGGACAGTTTTGAATCTTCACTTTATTGGACTAGTTTTAAGATTTGATCAACTTTCCAAAATGGCGCCACTGTGTGTACATTGGTATTGTGACCTCGTATTGTCACCTCGCCTAGCAAATATCACCACCGATCACAATACCAATGCAACTGAAGTTTAGCTGTGTAACTAACGACTTGAGATTAGTGGATGCACTTCTCTGTCTTTTTTGGGGACTAGAATCGGCTGCCTTTTTGAAAACAATTTTCTATTTGCAAGGTGGGAGGATTCAGATGGAAGGAGATCAGATCAGATGAATGACCGTGTAAACATTGTTTTCCATGTAACAAATGAGAACGACTATTGAATTACAACCCTGGCAAAACCACCGGAGTGGCCCGCCCACTGCTATAATATATTAATATTTTATTTATATTTTATTCTACTAATATGTATGGTAACCCATTCCAATGTCTGAGTACCCCCTTCCCCGTAAAATGGTTGAGTCCAGTAGTCCGACTGCTCCTGTCACCGTGCCCCTCCCCCCCCTTTCCAGGCCTAAACTATGAAGGATATGGGGTTAGCGGTTGAACCCCTGGTTGTCACTGTCACAAAGGTGGTTCACCGGGTCACATCACCATGGTAACTCTGGAGCAGGTTATGCGGGAGATAAAAGTATAACACGTACCAAAGCACCGCCTACTGACCAAGCATTTCTTGTGTCGCCACACTTAGAAGATCCCGTGTAGCTCGGTTACGTGGATAGTGAGAGGGTCTCTTATATTTATGTAAGATATAGATTCTCAGCTGAGGGAATTACGTATCTTTGTTTGCTTCTTGAGTGGTATGTTGCCAGTGCGAAACATCAAAGACGTGGGTTTACAGTTCCGCAGACTGTATGCAAAGCGGAGGGGGGGGGGGTTATTATAATCCAAATAAATTTGTATAGTCAATCGATGTAATTGTTAAAGTTTTGTTCATTACTATAATTGAATTGTTAATGTAATTAACAATACTTCAACAATTACGTTGTTTGACTAATCCACCATTTGCTTCAATGTGCCCTTGTTGCACGGTAATGCGACACAACATTTTTACTACTTATCACTGTAATTGCCTCCATTTCAGATAATGGGCTTGTGAAGTGGGCTAATCAACTACTGGTGGACCCTTCTGCATTCATTTTAACTGTCTGCATTACTATTCTTTCCTCTGATGATCTTCTCTTCAAATGGTACCCTGCCTCCATCCTCTCACATTTTACAGGCCTTGAAATAGTTTTTGGTTGACTATACTGTAATCTAGTTTGAACAAATTTGAATGGAAAACATATTTTATATATTTGTCAGTTTAACATTTACACAACACTTTAGTCAGCTAGCTAGCACACATTAAACATTTACCAACAGGAGGAGAAAATATAGATTTTATATTAACATTTTAATGAGCACCACTAAAATGTAGCTAGAGAGTTAAGCGTGACATCATGTGTGTGTTTTTCCTCCACTGTCATGGGACAACTCACCGTTGGTATGTCAGGAACACTGGACAATCACCATTGGCCTGAGTCAGCCTGTGTGATGGAGAAGCACTGTCAGCAGCATTCTTAACAGGCCCGTGGAAACATCCCCATCATGGTGTTGCACTAGGCAGCATCTGGTTCAAGGGATAGTTTTTCTCTCATTTTCTCTGCATTACCTCTTCTCCTCCTCTCCATCTTAACAACAAATGTATGTTAAGAAAGGCAGCACATGGAACAAACAGTAGCAACGTGTGCAGTTGGCAATCAAGTCCATTCGTCTGACTGTCACCGAATGTTTGTCGTGCAAAAACAATAAAGAAACCATGTTGCCTGCTCAGACACACTTGCAGAATGAAGATGTACTTTCCAGAGATTACCGGTCGAATCTTAATGGGATGAATTCAAAATGTATATTCACAAAAACACATTTGCATACACGTATTGATACACACTTATTTATTCTGGTAATTTTATTAGCTCCATCCCTCTAGCTCCCAAGGAGACAACCATCTTTCTCAGTAGACAGCATTCTTACTATGACTCTTTACAAGATATCTGAATCTGTTGAGGCTCATGGCGTCCACTGATGTGGTCTGGAAAACCCAGGAAAAGAATACTGTTTTCAATTGATTGAGCATTGTCTCTCAGGTTTCCCAATAGGACTGTCTGTAAACAAACTTCCCGAGTGACACAATAAACAGCCTTAAACTACAAAACTTTTCCATGATCTATAGTTTCTATTTCATCCTGACATTTCCCAATTCAATTCCCCATAATGTAAGCATTTTCTGGGTGGCAAGAATTCTGTACAATAATATAAAAAATCTCTCAGAGACATATCAATGGTTGTTTTGTATACAAGTCAAAGTGGAACATCAAAAAGATTTTCCCAAATGTTTAGAATGCTGTACGGTCAGACATGTCGTGAGATGGAAGAGATACATTTTACGGTTGATGTTGGTCTGGTATAACCATGCATGATCTTTACATATTTAATGCTTAGCGAACTCCCATTGCTCATAGAGATTGTGCACACTCTAAATAAATTGTATAAGTAAAGTGGACATAACCAACAACAGAATAATATGCCACCCTTGAATTTCAGTTTGCCACCCTTCTGTCATTCTATTTGAAATCTCTTAGAAATGCCACTGCAAAGTTGAATTATTGGGGAACATGTTGTGAATTAAATGCTTATCTCTAACTCACCAGGGTACCCCTCTGGATGACTAAAGAGGGCACTGCCACCCTTTGCAGAAAACATGTTGAGTTTAACAATATTTCACAAGGGCTCGGTTACGTTTGCACTTTGATTTGTGTTATAGAAATGTATTTAGCTAATGTATAAAATAATTCTACAATAGTTACGAGTTTAGTATGGGGCTGATTGGAAAGGTACCAAGCCTGTTTTTAGACAAGTAGGAAGAATGTACGATGTGTTAATGTTGTCGTAATTAGAAAAAAATCTAGGAAGCAATACCGATAAGAAGAGTAAGCCGAAGTGGTTTAAAGCAGATAAACATGCAGTTATTTGGTGATATGTTGTCACACCTTCTGTAACCTTAACCCTAACCTATACAAAAAGGTTTCTTAAATGTACCTTAGACAGACTTCATTCCATTGTGTTAGTGTCTTTCTGTCTCTGTTCAATATTATTGTGTTAAGAAAATTTTATCTCTCAGGTTTACCTGCCTTTGAAAGAGTTCTATATAGGTGAATTTCCTTCACACGCGCACAGTTCACTTGGAAATAGCTGACTTGGTAAGTGATAGAAAAAGTTCACCATTGTGCATTTTTTTAATTATCAATATATCTATGTGTTTAATATTACAATTGGTAGTAGCAGCAGAGAGTGTTACCAGTCAGATAGGCAGTGTTCTCTGTAATAGAAAAGTCATCTTCAAATCCTCAGACTACAGAGGCTTCAATCTGCCATTGACAAGATGAGGATTCCAGCATAACCAAATGTGCAGACCTGTACAAAAATGATTCAATATCAGTTCCAAAGATTAGAGATTTCCAAATGCTATAAGAACAGCATAGTTGTTTGGTGAATTGTTTATAGATCACAGTGTTATTGTACAATTACCATTATGAGGATGTGTTCTGAATAGAGCAGTGGTATTAAGCAACGTGGTCAGTTACAGCATGAGTGTGTGTGGATGACAAAGACAATACCAGTTAGCTGTTAAGAGGACAGCACCACTGAGAATTGTGTCCTACAGCATCTGGTATGCTCCCCCTACAGATAACATAACCAAATTTGAGCCCGTTTAAATTTGGCTTGCCTGACAAAGAATCCCGGAGAGGTCGGATCCACACCCTTTTACATTTTCCCCTCATTTTGGATGAGGGCAATTCATGCCTGACATTTTAAAAGAGAAAACCGCAAACATTAGAAACCTCTTTCAAGCATTTACGAAAAATAGGTCTGCATAAACAGGATGGTCAAATTAAGATAAGGCATATGTAGCTCGTGTCATCTGATTTGGCAAGCTGTTCCATAACTGTGGAGCGCTGATTGAGAATGGTCTGCCCCCAGCCTCAGCTATCCAAACCTCAGTATTGTTAATATGCCTTGGGGGAGGAGCAGCTGGCCTGGATTCAAAATGTGAAGGGGATGCTCGCCATCTGAACACAGGTAGAGAATATAATGAAGATAGAACCGGAGTGAGTTACCAGCAAAAGATGAATCATGTACCAATGTGTCCTAGGTAGAATTGCGCCATCCCAGTTGTTCATCTCTATGTGACTAGTCACTGTGTAACTCAGCTTGTAGTGAAGCAGGTTGCTTTCATCTTCTAAAGTCAGAATGCGCAGTGTTGATTGATAAAATGATTCAATATGTAAATTCTCCGCATACTCAGTTTACTGAGGCGGCACAATGTAAGTGAGTTAACGTTCAGGTCTTGGCTAATAGAGGAGACGTGGATTATGAGACAAGTTTCGCCAAATTAATGTTATCAGAGGTCATTCTATAGAGAAGGACTAGCGCCATTAAGAACATTTGATGATGGACTGCAGCGCGTTAGACATTCGTTGGGTCATTAAAGGGGTTAATCCCACTCAGCAGACACAAGGTAAGGCACACCTGCCGACTGCTGTTTACTCAATCTGTTGTTCTTGGGACGGAAGCTGTAGCACTCTGAGAGAAATAGCACTGCTATAGCCAAGCATCATGGCGATCGTTGTAAGCAACAATTTGAACAATAAAACGGTGCAACGAAAAGCGTCGTCAAGGTTGGAGCCGTCGCTTTAATATACCGACTCAACATTCTATGGGTCTTGCCAGAAAACACGGCAACTTAAAGGCGGATTTCCATTCCCCCGTGTTGAGAATGAACACTCCCCTACGTGTGATATTTCTGCATTCACACAGAGGCAGCTTGATCCGCTGTTATTGGTATAGCTTACAAGCGAGGGTGTGTGGGCTGACATGCAGATGTAAGATTTGCAGGGTCGTACTCGGATCGGTGGAAGGCGTTGCAGACCACGGTTTTCAGCATTTACCGCCGCACACGAGATGCAAGAGAGTGGGCGTTTCAAATGAATTTAGACTAAATCCCTTTGTTATTGTGGCATTAGTTGAACATGCACATCACCAATGATTGGCCCCACTGATAAAGAATTACATTTAAATAAATATTGATTCGCTTGATCTAAAAATAGTAGACAACTTTCAATTGCGGTTGAATTGAGAATCAAAATACTCGTATGTTGACCAAGTTGTTAGAACTAAGAACGATGGGCCTGACATCGTTTATGCAACGGGGGTGGCCACTTTCGTGCGACTGGGATGGCTATTGTAAAAACGTAACCCTTGACCATTGCAAGCGTTAAGTTTGACATAGTAAAATAATACCGCTTAACTCCAGACACAGATGTTAATGACTTGATAAGAATTGAAACTTTTTTCTGGCATGTTTGTAGGTTTGGAAACTTTGTCTTGTTTACAAAGGTCATCAAACTTTTGTCTAATTTCAAGTGAGTTCTCTGACCTTCACCATGTTTATAGATGACGACACCTCATATATTCAGTATATCCTAGAAGTTATGGATGGATACCTGCACGAAAAACAAATAAATGGAATTAGCTTTAGTTCTTAAGAGTTCCTATGAGCTCCTATGGCAGCGATTGTGACACACATTAAGATTGTATATGTAAAAGCTGCCTTTTTCTTCCATCATGCCAATACCACATTTTGTAAATTAATCCAAAATGT
>JACXGK010005091.1:0-34703 GCA_016801125.1 Novumbra hubbsi | reverse complement strand
TAAATGACAGTGGGGTTTGACAGGTCTTGTCTACAAGACAGCACACCGTAGACTGTCTATAAATGACAGTGGGGTTTTTCACATGCATAGTTGAGTATCCATTCAATACGATCATTATTTAAACTTGACTGCAATGAAAAAACATGAACCATGAACTTTTAAGGTACAGTGCCAAAAAAAGTAAGTATAAATGATAATGAACATTTACATAAAATAATTTTGTTACTTGGAAAATATGTTTTTTCTAACCACTATAATTTCAATATGCTGTATCAATTGAAAGTATGCTGAATAAATAAGTGATTTTGGCAAATATTTGAGTGATATGGAATTGTTGACGATGATAAATCTGATAAAGTTATATGTACCGTCAACATTGCATTAACTTTACTTTTCACAAATATCATTTTGGAAAATAAAAACTGTGTGGATATTTGACTGAGATACCTAATTTGAATTCTGAAGCCAAATCAGTTGAGAACCACTGACCCAGGTAATTTATTTCTTTCCAGCAAAGTTAATTTTTTTATACTTTTCTTTCAAAATACTGCATTTACAACAGGCAGTGCAATTTAAATAATCAAACTGTCTTTTCAGGGGGCTATTTTGCCAATAGATATACAGACTGTCAGGGAATCATGCCATTTCAGACATGGATTATGCTTATGTCTCATATATCCTAAAACGGGGCATTTTATAACATGAAACTTTTTTATACTAAAGATTTATAATACAGTACGCTAGTACCCTAAAGGAAGCACCTCTATTCTATGACACAAATGTGATGAGAAGTGTATGCTATGCTTTATTATAATGGTGTACAAACATAGCATTATGAACAGGAATGTACTCTAATGGCGATCTGATATGATCCATCTGAGGGCCTCCTCTCTAGTAGATTGTGCCCCCTGAAAACATCTTATGAATGACATTAAAAAGAGCCAGATAATGGTTGAAAAGACACAAGTGATGGTTAAAGTAACAAGGTTTGGGTAATCCATACTTCCCAATCTGTTGATTTATTTAAGCATTCCAAGCTGCGTCAAAATGTCGTAGGAGGTGTACTGTACACTGCTTAGCCAGGTCTGAGTAACTATAAATGGGTGTTTTTAATTTTAGCATTTCTGGTGTGTTTATATACTGATGCAATTATATGGTTTCTTTACATTTTGATCAATTTATAAATATGCATATTTTTCTAATTAACGTTTGAATGCCAGGCTCAAGTGCTCCTTCACCTCCTCTCACATAAGAAATTGTTTTATTCATATTCCAATTAGCATATAGTCACGAGGACAAATTGCTGTGGCTACAATGGGATACATTAGCACTCTATTTCAGTTGAGCTGTAATGGGAAGTATTTTGGCCCATTGCTCTTAGGGAGGAAAGAGAAAGAGTACACCAGATGACGGGTCCACTCCCCCCTGTTCCCCAGGCCTCCTCACCCCCCCCCCCCCCTCTTTAGTGTGAGTATGCCCCCTGTAGCCGTATGACATCACCCCTGCTCAGGGGGGCTAGTCAGAGGGCAGAGAGAGCCTTGCTGATTGTCTGTCCTTGTGGAACAGATTTTGATGGAATCTGTCACGGTGACCTTGCACCTTCTTCCACATTATATATATTTATTTACCATGACATTACACGTTATAGAATTTTATTTTTAGTTTTTTTCCTTTCCGCTTTGTAGAGTCAGGCGATGGTAACTCGACTGGTCACGGCGGAATCTCTCTTTCTGTTTCTCCTTCTGTCTATGTACTATTTTCTGCCATGTAGATTCATGTCATGAGTCTTATATCATTTGGATGTTTCACTGCATTCACTACTGTTTTCTGTTGTAACCATTTTCACAGAAGAACAGTTCCCCAGCACCACTCATTAGTTCTATGCAGCAACTAGCTCCAACTGTAAATTGCAAAATTATTTTTGCAGTTACACGATATCTTGACAGGATTATCTCAGCAAACCCAGCAGATGTGTGCCTGGGGTGTAAAATGATAATTTACCATGTACGGCACCTTCAGATTGTCTTCATGGTGTCTGTTTCAGAAAGGCTGTGTGTTTGAAGTCCTGGTCGTATCCATTACCTAACTCATCACCCTGCCACCCCGCAGAAATAAAGGCTACATGAATTCTGCCCTCTTATCGATTCTCCTCTTCCCACTGACTCCTGCCTAACCGGGCCTAGTTCAGCTGATTAAATGGGTTTTAGTGAGGCAGCCATGTTGTTACCCCGAGTCTGAGCAAACAATTGGTCCGTGATTTGATTTCCTCCCAAAACCGAGTCACTTATTTTACCTCTCAGTGGTCATCATTAAATAGAATGCCTTTCATAATGTAATTGCTGACAGGCATCGGGTAGTGTACCTCAACAGCCACTCGCCCCCCAACCATGGAAGTGACAAAGTGTCCTTTATTGGATAAAAGGGAAATTGAAACAGCATACATACACCACGGCAGCTTCTTTATCTGATGACGTCCTTATCAGGAGGAGATCCTCTTTCCTGTGGATGGAAACGGAGAGGACAGGTTAAGTGCCTGTATACAGATACGGGAAACTGAAATAAGTCATAATACCAGGACTATTAGTTCATAGCTGCCGATTGAGAGTAGAAGTGACTCATGGTCATTAGCATATCAACCGGACGCGACATAGTTACTTATGAATTTTAATGCCCTCTTTTATTCCACTCGATATCTCTTTACCTCAATCAATAAAAACGGTTTTATTCCTAGATTGGTCACAGCGGTAATGCACACTGATGCAGACTGTTTTGTCCAGGAATATAGTTTGTCAAGGTGGGACTCTGCAGCTGTTGCTGATGGATACAAGTCTTCCTTTTCCTCTCAACCCATATGTGCCTGTTTATAACCTGGCCCCTGCCGTTAGTGAGTTTCCTAGGGACATGCCGAAACCTCTTGTGGTGTCTGTTCACAGGTTTCTATTGAGATATCAATGATGCTGCTATCACATTAGGAGGTAGCAATGACTATAGATCCGTGAATGACATACAACAACTATACTCAACACAAGTGGTCCAATATGATGGGGTTGTTCCACAGAAACAGTTCATTTAGCGTCCGTTTAAAAAAAACAGCGACTTATTAAACTCAAATTTTACCATAGCTGATGATTAATGACTAATGTCAGCAACAATGAATTAGTGTCATAGAAAATACATTCTCAACACAATATAGAATGAGCAAATCTGTATTTTGCAATAGAAACGGGTATGGACTTGGTAATAAAATACTACAAGGTCCAGCATTCATAGCAAATGGAGATACCGCCCTGGAACAAAATGGCTCAATGAAAAGGGAGAAATTGAAATTAAAGTTATAAAAAAAAAAATACAAAAAACTGTTGTTGACAATTCCTTGTGTGTTGTTCTGTGCTTGCCTGTACTAATTACAAGCAAGCACGAAGAAGCTCTTTCACCTTTCTGTTTGACAAGATGAGATGTATATTACCACAATGCACAAATTATATGTAGCTAGAAAACAAAATAACTCTCATAAACACCCTAGTCTCCAACACACAATTACATGAACATTCTTGTACCGATAGAAATCACCTTTCCCAGTGACAATTTAATTTTGACAAGCGACACAATCAACTTTCCACTTAATATTGTAATTAGTTCTATGTAAAAATGGTTGGCCACAGATCTCAATAGCTTCTAAACCAGTCCAAAAGTAACATTGAGGTAATTCCAACAAGCAAAGTTTGTTTAGCAGTAAGCAAGTACTTTTTTGCCTTCTTGCTGCTTAGAAGGGTTGTAGTCTGTGAGACAATCAGCAAATACACCAAACAAAGTCAGGGTCAAACATGTATGGTTACATTGTTTTTTTTGTTGTTGTTGTTTTTGAAACAGCTTTTGGGTGGGACTCTTCCAGATCAGGACGCATCACCCCTCCAGAGGTTGACTTTTAGAGAGTCAAACATTATCTGACAGTCAGTACATTTACCAATACATCTGCTGATTGGAACATTGTAGAAAGACTCCCAATGGCTCTGTGTCAGAAGGAAAATCTCAACCACGCACTAAATAACTTGTGGCTAAATCGTTATTAAGTCAAGGCTTGGTTCAATGCACCACACAACATGATTACATTTATTTTCCGAATTTGGTCGCCCTTCAAAATACCATATGGTGTCATATTCATTTAGCGCACAAAGCACATTTCCATTCCATGTGACTTTCTTTATTTAAAATTACATATTGTAGCTGTGGTATGCATGGGTCTGGAAATATTCACTTTTTAATTTTAAACACATTTACATACACTTATTCCTGTCTGTTTCTATAAAAGTAACACATATTGGTTTAAATGGAGTGCACTTGAAACCTGTTTGATGGTTTAGCACTTCTGGTTGAGGAGTACCATTCAGCATACTGTGTAGGTGGACATTGTTCTTTTCCAATGCATTGTCCGGGTCAATCGGTTTCCTTATATGCTAATGAGGAAACGGCACATCCTGTTGTCCTGTAAAGAAGCGCTTTCACACAATCTTTCAATTCTTCTTAAACTCTTTCTCTCTTGCTTTTTGTCTTTCTTGGACACACGCAGAGGCCCATCTTTTACAGTCACTAGTTAACTAACACACCATTCCCCTGGTAATCCACCAGCCCCCTTCTCTCTCAATCTCTCTTTTATTGATCAGTTGAACTCTTCTACTGTAGCTTTTAACAAGCGTCTATTCGCTAGGCTTTGGGAATTGAGGACAGCACAGTTACTTCACTGCCTCACTGTGACAGTCCCATGAGACCCACTGTAGGCCGAACGTAACGACTCCTCTGTCTTAATTTGGACCTCTGGGCCTTGCTGTCTTATCGTTTACTTCAGAGGTCTGTTGAGAATCTCTTCTCTTCCTCTCTTGCTTTTGTCTTACTTGTTGTAATTGCCACTCAAATAGGATACTGCTGAGCTTTCGAGGGTACAGTCACTCAATACGTTCTTAACCTCGGATCTCCAAACAACTTTTTGATTTAGTGGGAGAGCATCTCTCGCCATCTTAAAGTCAGAGGGGACACAGTCAGTAGTCAAGGATGAGTTGATGAGACATCTGAGGAATGGGATAAAGTCTCTAAAGAGGATCAGGAGGAGTGCGGAGGAGATGGGGTCAAGCGCACATGTTACTGGGTGACCAGACATCACTAGTGGCAGGGTTTCATCTGGAGACACTGGGGAAAACAGAGATGAATGCAGAGAGCGTTTTGGTATGTGAGGGACAAAGGTAAGAAACCCAGCTGCAACTGCTGACGCGACATTGGCCCTTCAAACAGAGGCACTGTCATTGTTTTTTACTTTTGCGCTACAATTCCACCGCTTGACAAGAATTCTGCTTACAGCTGTCACTTAAAGGAGGAGTCAGAATGAATTAATCACAGCCTTCCGGTAGCACTATGGGGCAAACTAGCTTCCGTACAAATAGACTGTGATGTTTCATTAAGTGCTGCAAAGTTTTGTAGACTCTCGCAATCATTCATTAAGTACCACAAAGAGATTTTGCAATGCTTCATATACAGTAGTGATGTGAAGTTCCATTCAGCACATCTAAATATTCTACCAGGAGTTAGCTGGTACGTATATACCACTATATTACAAAGGATTTCTCTTTTTCAGCACCACAGAAGAAAACCAAGGAGTTATAACCCATCAAGACTATGGTATTTTGTAGATCTGGTCCTTTGAATTGGCTCAATCTGAATCGGAATCAATGTTATTGAAAAATTACACTTCATAGAATTATTCATGTCATGCCTTAGGTTATGGCGTGTTTATTAAAATCGAAACAGAGAGGAATATAATACAACATTATTGTCCATTAGTTCAAATGAAACTGCTTCTGTGTGTTCTGCCTTAACCCTTTGAAATACATTTACATTCACGTAGGGTCTGCGGCATTGCAGGCAGTGGGAAAGGCATATTGCTTTTATAATCAGAAGTCATAGTTAATAACGCTTTATTTACTTAACTATACCCACATCACTTTTTTTTATATTGCATTGTAGTAATTGAAAGGTCTTCCTTGCTTCAGTGGAAAGACCCAGGGCAATACTGTTTCGAGCCGCAAAACACTAAAAAAAGTAACCTGCAACGTTGATTATCTCAAACTGTCACATTAGGTCTCCTTCCGTTAAACATGAATTACCTTAACCTGCTGAACCATGCCTTTGCTTGTCAAAACCGCCAGAGCTGCATTAACAACAGTCCTAATTTCCCCTAATGTTGTACCACTTGCTGTATCTATGGCTATTATCTTACAGTGGGGAGAATATGTTTTTGATACATTTCCTACTTACAGAGCATGTAGAGATGTAATTTTGATCATCGGTACACTGCAACTGTGAGAGACGGAATCTAAAACAAAAATCCATAAAATCCCATTGAATGATTTTTTTGTAATTAATTTGCATTTTATTGTATGACATAAGTATTTGATCACCTACCAACCAGTAAGAATTTCGCTCTCACGGAAGCCCTCCTGTTCTCCACAAATTACCTGTATTAACTGCACCTGTTTGAACTCGTTACCTGCACAACAGACACCTGTCCACATACTCTATCAAACAGACTCCAACCTCTCCACAATGGCCAAGACCAGAGAGCTGTGTAAGGACATCAGGGATAAAATCGTAGACCTGCACAAGGCTGGGATGGGCTACAGGACAATAGGCAAGCAGCTTGGTGAGAAGGCAACAACTGTTGGCGCAATTATTAGAAAATGGAAGAAGTTCAAAATGACAGTCAATCACCCTCGGTCTGGGCTCCATGCAAGATCTCACCTTGTGGGGCATCAATGACCATGAGGAAGGTGAGGGATCAGCCCAGAACTACACGGCAGGACCAGGTCAATGACCTGAAGAGAGCTGGGACCACAGTCTCAAAGAAAACCATTAGTAACACACTACGCCGTCATGGATAAAAATCCTGCAGTGCATGCAAGGTCCCCCTGTTCAAGCCAGCACATGTCCAGGCCCGTCTGAAGTTTGCCAATGACCATCTGGATGATCCAGAGGAGGAATGGGAGAAGGTCATGTGGTCTGATGAGACAAAAATAGAGCTTTTTAGTCTAAACTCCACTCGCTGTGTTTGGAGGATGAAGAAGGATGAGTATAACCCCAAGAACACCATCCCAACTGTGAAGCATAGAGGTGGAAACATCATTCTTTGGGGATGCTTTTCTGCAAACAGGGACAGGACGATTGCACCGCATTTAGGGGAGGATGGTTGGGGCCATGTATCGCGAGACCTTCCCTTAGTAAGATCATTAAAGATGGGTCGTAGCTGGGTCTTCCAGCATGACAACGACCCGAAGCACACAGCCAGGGCAACTAAGGAGTGGCTCCGTAAGAAGCATCTCAAGGTCCTGGAGTGGCCTAGCCAGTCTCCAGACCTGAACCCAATATAAAATCTTTGGAGGGAGCTGAAAGTCCGTATTGCCCAACGACAGCCCAGAAACCTGAAGGATCTGGAGAAGGTCTGTATGGAGGAGTGGGCCAAAATCCCTGCTGCATTGTGTGCAAACCTGGTGAAGAACTACAGGAAACGTATGATCTCTGTAATTGCAAACAAAGGTTTCTGTACCAAATATTAAGTTCTGCTTTTCTGATGTATCAAATACTTATGTCATGCAATAAAATGCAAATTACTTACTTAAAAATCATACAATGTGATTTTCTGGATTTCTTTTTAGATTCTGTCACTCACAATTTAAGTGTACCTATGATAAAAATTACAGACCTCTACATGCTTTGTAAGTAGGAAAACCTGCAAAATCGGCAGTGTATCAAATACTTGTTCTCCCCACTGTATGTCTGCTTGTATCTACACAAATAAACCACTACGCCTACTTTGATTATGAAGGTGTTGTGAAAGACTAATGTGCTATTGTCTTGGTTTTAAACTGGTCTGTGCCACTTTTGTCCTGGAGGGCCAAGTTATATCTGGGTATCATATCCATAATCTTCTACAATTAGCCAACTGCTAGAAACCAAAACAAAACGTGTTTGGCGCTTCAGGACTGAATCTGCCTATCCCTGCAATAAAAGCATGTTACCTTTGCCAATAAATAACAAAGCTGGAAAATGGACACTCACATTTGAACTTGTGCTGGAATAGTACATGAAACAGTAAAATTGTACCTTGATATCAAATAAAATAATAGATAGCAAATGTTATTACTATATAATTTGTCCTCTTCTGTGGTTTTGTGGTATTCATTTATTATTTGATATATGGAGCAGCCAATTCCTTAGAATATTTTTAACCTTGTAGTGTTTCACCAAACTTCACTGCACTTTATGAAACTAAACAGCACATTATGAAACTTTGCAGGATTTAATGAAACTTTGCAGGATTTAATGAAACTTTGCAGCACTTCATGAAATTTGCAACGCTTAATAAAAAGGATATATGGTTTGCCCCTTAGCACTCCCGTTTAGATAGAGGCATTGATTCCACAAACATTTACAAATTACTCTACAAGTAATTTATCTGTCAAAAGTTAAGTTATGCTCAATTAGCCATTCTCAGTTGGCTATTGGGAAGATAGACAGAATATATGACAAGATATGTATCACAGCCTTGTTGAGTAGGCATCTCTAAAATAAGTCTTGGAAAATCGATATACACATTTTTCAGAGGGCAAATAAAACCACACTCCTTCAAATACAATCACTGATTTTCTATTGTTATTATTTATACATTCTGCCTGCTATTTATAATACAGAGGTCTCTATTCAGTATGGCAAAGTAGTAGAATACATCTATCAACATTATGTATTGCACTTTATGTTTTAAATGTATGTAATTAAACTTTTAATTTACTATTGACAAGTTATTTGACCCATTGAGCTCTCTATTGAGTGAACATATAACTGTATACCCTGACCAATCAATTCTGTATTCAGTTCTGCTCTTCCCTCTCAACCGGTTCGTAGAAAATCGTCTGCTAACAGCTAGCCTGTTTAACTCCACCCACCTTCAGAGGTCCAGCGCTAACAGAGATGTGACCACTTTTATAGCCATTTTCCTGGCTTGCCTTAAACCCCAGCTCCTCAGCCATCAATCACAGATCACACACCATCAAATTTGACTTCTACAAACTGTGTAAAAAATAAATAAAAAAAAAAACCCTGAAAGGGGTCAGACTCACAGCTCTGCCATTTTCTCAAAGAGCTTCTTAATGGAACAGAGTAAAAGGTGGATGGTTTTGTTACAGTCGAATTCCGGGGGCGAGTGCTGAGATCTAAAAAAAAAAAAAAAAAAAACGACCAGGAATGATTCTGGTCTATGATGGAGGGATTCTGTCCGTGCCAGCAGCTGATGTCAGGAGGAGTGATGTGGGCGGTTTGCTTGAGTGCCAAAGCCAATGAGACCTGGCCACTGCGCTGCTGCCACATGTCTCCTGTAGAAGAGGGCCAGGCCCGCAATGCATATCGATTTTTGTTGCTTTTCCAACTGCGGCTGTTGTAAATTGAAGGGCTGTCCTTGCCAGCGTGTGTCAGCTGTGATGTTGAAGGGGTGGCTGCATGTGTGTGTACGGAGGGGGGGTGGCTGTACTTGAAGACTGAGTGCATTGACTGCAGACCAGGGCTTCAATCCGATATCACCCTTAATTGCACGTCCCCCTGGACAGAAGTCGGCCTTTCTCAACGTTTTTCATTTGTAGGCAATTTCACTAGAAACATACATGCCAGTAAATCACTTAAAACCTTCCCACCCCCGCTAGCTCTGAGGTATTCTTCAAACATGGCTTGATGTTTGACCAGTGAAGTGCATTTATTATTCCCTTAGAGCCTTTACTTGACTAGAAATACCTAGCAAAGGCTTAGTCCCTGCGTGCACAGGACACTATTCACCTCCTCGATGCGAGGATATTAGAAATGAAGAAAATCCCGGCCCTTCTATTAGGTCGACTTTTGCTTTGGGCTTGGTGAAAAGAATGGAAAATCAATTATGCCTGCGATCTAATCCAATTGCTGTTAACAACTTTTGAGGAGTTGTAGCTGAAGGCAACGGCTTTGTGTTGCTAGCAGACACTGCGTCGCTACAAACTGAACAGGTGTATGTATCCATGTGGGGAAGGGAAAACAGTTGATCATAGTGGCAGATTCCATGTCAACAAAACAGACAATTTGGTTGGGAGTTTGTTTGTGTACATAGTTTTGACTTTGTTGTCTGGTGGGAAACTATGTCTACGTCTTTGCTGTGATGTATTTTGTAGGATTTTCAGCAGGTCATTCAGCAAAAAAAAAAAAAAAAGTTAACCGGCATTCCTATCAACATGACATTTAATATCCAATGTCATGAGCAAACAAAAGACAATAGGATAATTGAGAATAAAATTGTTGAATATAACACAATATGATTTAGTCTGTCTCAGCTTTGGATTTCCTGTAACTTTATCATACACAATTTAATAAAGTGATCTCCGAATGTGGGAGGTAGATTTGGTCATGCGATTCTTTCATAACAATCTAGTAATTGAAGAGAACATATGGTGCTGCTAAGGCAATTTGCATAGCAGAGAAAAAGTAGTCCCCTTATCTAACTTATCTGAATATCTGATACAGATATTCATCTACACAACAGTTTCACATTAGTCCTTGTCACATGTTCGAGTAAGTTATATAACCATGTATAGAAACCTTTTTAAGGTCACCGTTCACATAAACAACAAAAAACACTACATACGACTACAAAGGTCTCCCCCTTTAAATGTTTGACCCTTTTTTGCTTTAATCCTTGCTTTAGTCTAAATGATTAGTCTAAATGATTAAGTAATTCAGTTGAGGGGCCTGGATCCACTCAGCTGATGTCCCTTGACAGTCAAAGGCCCTAAGTAATGGTGAACGAAGATCACCAGTACTTGGAACCTGAGGAGCACATTGAAATGAATCTTCCTGCTGTGTGCAGTTTATTCCAACCAATCGCAGGCATTATTTCCCCTGTGATGCATTTGTGAGGGGGCCCATGATATGATCTCGATTAAGTACATCGATTGCAATATCTCAGACACGGTTGGCCCAATTTTAATGAACATTGGGTAAAGGATTCGTCTTGGCTTGGAGATCCAGCATTTATACAAGTACACTTATTGTACCAGGGGGTCAATACTGTAAACATTGGCCAAAATGTAGTGGACTGTCGGCCATCATTCTAATAAAACTTGGAGAATGAAATATAGTGTTTTTTAATCAATCAATCTTGAATTATTTGAATGGAAACAACTCATAGTTCCGCCTCTCTCTCTGTCTTCCTCCCATAGATTGCCTTCTCACAGCACAACAGTATCATGGACTTGGTGCAGTTCTTCGTCACCTTTTTCAGGTATGTACCATTTAGATTGATCTTTCATAGTTAGTCCCTTGTTGCCCGAACAACAGCACACAACAGAAAGTTTCGGGATGTGTTCCATGTGTGCTGTGATAGTCAACTCCCACCACCCACACAATCTTCCCTGTGGTTGCAGACATTTAATGAGTGGCTGGAAGGGAACACACTTAATTGTGTCTGCTGTCTCCGGGCCAACTTCTGCCAGTCAAGTAGTCTCACCAAATGAGCAGTGTGTTGTGTGTACTGTATCATACTGAGATGTCATTCCAGAGCAGTTTAAGTTTGGCTCTCATTTCTCTCAGTCATGTTTAGTAGTGGCGTCTGCAATGTCTTCTTCCTCACTCCCAGCCCACCTTGGAAAGTGTGTTCTGAAGCATGTATTTTTCATAGTAGTTTCTAGGGGATGTAATGGCTTATTACTAATCTCTCTTTCTCTCTGTGTCCTCTGATCTAAGTCTGCCTTGTTACGTTTACTGGGGTGATCAAGTGCAGTTAGGCCATAGGCCTAAGGGCCATAACTAGGGAATTGTAATTATTTAATTAGACACCACCTGTATGCTAGTAGGCTCTTAAACAGTTTTGCTATAACAATTACCTAAAGTGGGTAAATGACATTGGCACTTAGATTTGAAATAGTGATGTTTGGCTTCAAATTGATGCAGAGTCTAAATTTAAATCAAATTGTCTGTCTTAATCTTTGGAGTCGAACCGGGTTACTTATGGTTACCTATGAAACCTTGTGAAAACCGATGGAATTAAAATAGGCCAACATAAATGATGGAAATAAAGAATTTGGAAAAAATCACTGAGGGTGCAAGTTATGACATCATAGTTTTGTGTGTGTGCTTTTTCCGATACACGCCTGTATGTAAGTGTACGTTTCTGCATGCCTATGTGTGTGACTTTTTTTTTACCTATTTGCTTGTGTGTGTGTCTGTGTTGGCTGGGCATCATTGATGTGTATGAGAGGTGAAGTGGCAGGGCAGTAGAGCTGCGGTGCCCAGTGTGAGGAGGACCCTGCAGGGTGAGGGCACAGAACACTGTCTATGTGGTGCCAGCTCCATCATGTCAGACAGAAAGACTGGGGGTGAGGAAGCGAGAGAGCCAGAGAGAGATGGAGAGAGAGTTAGAGAGAGAGGATAGAAACGAGATAGGGGTTTGATGAGGGATGGGTGGGGGCGGAGGGAGAGAGAGAGATGGGAAGAGCAAGATGGGAGGAGAGAGACAGGAGCAGAGAGATAGGAGTGATACTGGAGGAGAGAGACTGGATGAGAGAGACTGGATGAGAGGGAGAGGAGGAGAGGGACAGGAGGAGAGGGACATGAGGAGAGGGACAGGAGGAGAGGGACAGGAGGAGAGGGACAGAAGGAGAGGGACAGGTGGAGATAGATTGGAGGAGAGGGACAGGAGGAGAGATATGAGGAGATAGATGTATACTCTTTGTTGACATGTCTGCCACATGTTACGACTCCTACAGTACACAACGTTTATTTGAACTGTAAATGACAATTTCCTCAACATTGAGATTCATTGAACCCTTACTTTCAACGTTTCGCGTATGCATATCAAGTATACACATACAAGCATCACAAAATGATACAAAATAAAACATTTAAATTAAACAGATAATGGGAATGCATCTGAAATGTTTCACTACTAATATAAAATGCTCCTCATATTTAGTACTTGTGAGATTTTAAGTTTGACACAGAGAGAGAGAAGGTTGAAAGAGTAATTTAAAAATGTTAACCTCACACTGAACTCTTCACATAAAGTAATAATCTAAGAGACTCTGATTAGCTTCTAAAAACGAATTTGACCAGCTTTTCTTAGAAGAGCTTTTTTCCTCATATAATTTTTTCTGGTCCCAACTTTCCAGAGCAGTTCTCTAAACGAGGAAAATAATTGCGATAATGAAAAAGCGTTTATAAAGCTTCTCTTCTTCAACCCAAGTGCTAATTGGTGACACTGCAGTTCCGTTTGGTCAAATTGCAGATCGGTTTGGTCCAATTACTATTTTCCTCCCTCAGTTGATTAGCAATCATCTGTCCTTTTCTCCCTCAAGTTCATCACACAGTATGCAGAGCTAAGTGGCTAATAAGCCTCTATCAAATGTCCCAATTAATTTAAAACGACCGTCTGTATCAACATCCTATGCCACTGCGACCTGTCAAATACGGCAGTTTAACAAACAGCTCTGCGTGCTCCTCTATCTCTGAGAGAAAGGGGAAACAAATTCATATCGTCTTTTCCAATATTTGGGCTCCCATAGAAATCAGCCTTTTGCCGTTCAATGTGGCTGGGTGATCTGTGTCGGAGTACAGCGTTGTGCTCTATGGTGAACAGATGGAATTGGGTTGCCTTTCCTTTGATAATTTGTGGCTGGTGTGCAGAGGATTGGGTATCGATCGTGTAGCTTGCTGCTGTTATTTGTCATAGGGTCTCTAGCGGCCGAGGTGATAGGATGACTTTTAAACCACTTTTTCATGTTCATGTGATTTTACTGAACAACTAACGCTCAGCCCAGCCCCCCACACACACACACACACACACACATGCTCGCACACATTTTATATTTCAGTCATTTTGTAGTCAGTCAAATCCAAAGTAAATGTAAGTCAGTGCCTTAATATTAAATCTAGATGGGACAACCACACAAGCCAGTAATAGTAAATTCATTTTAAACTATGAAGTAGCTATCAGCCAAGATAAGGGAAAAAAACGAAACTAAACTGTAAGCAGGGTTGGGCTATAGAGTTATTTCAGATAGCCGGCTAAAAGGTAGGTTTTCAGATGTGTTCCTGTCCTAGCTTCAAGTAGAAGCTGGTACAATAATTGGGATGCCTGGAAATACAGACACACACAAACACACATGAACGCACTTTCGTCATCCATCCCACCCAGCACTCCCATCCACCAAGGAACCGCACATCTAACTCAGTGCTTTAAATCTCATTGGTTGCGGATGACTTGGCTAAAGCCATGAATGTGTGAGAAATCCCAAGAAGGGTATGATCCACGTCAGAGACCGGAATCAGCTTTCACACTCACCTCCTCCTAATACCCCTGTAATAGCTACAATTAGCCCACTCCTCTTCCCCATTAGCAAGGTAAGCTGGGCCGGTTTGGGATTAATTGCTGGCTCCGTTAATAGATTTGATTTGGAATGTTGGACTTACAGATGGGCTTTGAAATATGGCCTCACCAATGAGTGTAACGAGGGAAGACTCCAAATCATCCTATTACACTGCTGCCGGCGGTATCGAGCTACGTTTTAAGTTGTAGTGTAAGATATTTGACGATGATTTATTTTGACCACGGAAGACGTTGGTAAAGAAAGAGGTTGTAGACAACTAGGTGTGGTCGTTTGGTAATTTACAGTCCATATCTAATTTTACACAACATTTTCTGCACATACATTGGCCTTCGGTATCAGAGAAAGCTGATGCATATTGTACATATTGTAAGTGCTATGCATCATTCACTTGGCAAATTCTTCAACTGGATGGTTTATGTTTAGTGGTTTTTGACAACATGTGGTTAAGAGAATATCTACAGCTTTTCAGCAGGCTTGGCTCAGAAACGTCACGCTAATTACCACCCATAAGACCTTTATAATGTGGCCATTGCTTCTGCTGTACTTTTCAGTCATACATTGAAGACATTATAAAGATGGCGATTGTCTTGGAATGTAACTCTCATGTGTCTCTAATTGACTTCCTGCCTTGGCAGTTTAGTTTGTTGGCCTGCAGGACTTGTAAAAAACTATGGTTGAAAGAAAGTCTTTGTGTGATCTAACCTTCAGATGTCATTGGTATTGGGGTCAGTTCTGTGTGATGGTGCAAGAAGTGAATGAATGTGACCACTCTCCCTGACCCACTCCATTGTATGTGCTAGCTTCCTGGGGTTATTGATGTTTTCCATTTGATAACATGGTATTTCTCTATATTTCACTTGGTTTACCTCAGCAATCAGACACTCAAATGGCCCACAGTAAATGTAATAGAATTCTGAATTGCTAGACCTGAATTTTAGTTCAATGCTTTTGCAAAAATGAAGAATTGTGGAAATACCAAATATTAATGGTAAATAAATATGTGCAAAGACTGAAAGAAATGTCTCCTCACTCACAAAATGTAAGCTCTCAATCAAATTCCTTACTTCTGCTAATTCAACCAGTGAGTAGCCAACAGCCAAGGAGTTGATGGGACTGGTGCATCACAACAGCAGTTATGACTGTTGGTTGAATATGGTCTGAACTGTTTATTGTTCTTTGTAATAAATGTTTTCCTGAATGTAAACAGACAAGCAGTACTTGCTGAAGGCATATGAAGAACAGTGAGAAAGTTACAAACACAACCAACTTTTCGGCAAAGTGCATTAACACCATGCCACATCTTCCCTGTTGACATAGCACTGCATAAGTGAACTTGTCTTTTAGCATCTAGCTACAGTGGGGCAAAAATATTTAGTCAGCCACCAATTGTGCAAGTTCTCCCGCTGAAAAAGATGAGAGAGGCTTGTAACTATGACAGACAAAATGAGAAAAAAAGAATCCAGAAAATCACATTGTAGGATTTTTTATGAATTTAATTGCAAATTATGGTGGAAAATCGGTACAGTTATTGGCAGTTTATTGACACTGTGTCACAGACACCTAACCCTTACCCATATGTTTTCAGCAAACCAAAATTTGTGTAAGTCCAGTCCAAGGGGGTGCATACTTTCGAGAGCCACTGTATACAAACAAAAAACGGATAAGGCAAGGTTGTGTCATCTCCCATGATTTTTAGCAAAACAAATTCTTGTTTACTGTGCTGTTTTCTGAAGATGGAATGACCTTCTGCTGTCCTGATGTTATGAGAAAGCTTGTCCCACCATTTGGTTATGGTTAGAATCATTTCGTTGCAGTTCTAGTATTGAACTTGGTAACTGCTTTGGCAATTTCTGTATACTTAGACCTGATCTTAACAGATGAAGGGTCCTGCCAACACCACGGAAGTGACAAGGACGAGGCTTGATAATATGTATAGTAACATTTAGACATTATATTAGTGTTATATTATCTAACACTAACTAAACCAAGAGTGACTAACCTGATAAACCACTGTTCCACTTTCTCCCCTGAGACAGTGTGATGTCGTCAAGTTCTATTATCTCTTTGTGTGCTTACGGTGAAGATCTATGCAAATCATTATGCTCTCATATAAACATGTTTTTTGGTTTAAATTGTGTTTCATTATATAGAAGTGTGGGCACATCCTGCTGAGCTATTGCTTGGTGCTGACGACAATGCATTTTTGAAAATGTGTCAAAAGCTTGTTATAAAACACTTCAAACTCAACTCCTGTTACATCACCATCTCATTGTGAATGATGTCTCTTCTTTCAATTTATTTATTTATCCACTGTCCCAGAAATCCATATTTACATATTTGTTGTTGTATCATTCAAATATGTACTTCTGGTGCATTGGAACATAAAACAAATCATCATGAGTGCAGACACATCATTCGGAATGAGATTCTGGAGTGTTTTTGAGAATTTTCTATAATGCTTTAGACATATTACATTTTGTATTATGGTCAATGCCATGATGACTACATGTTGCGACCAATTTCTATCTTTAATGAAAAGAATAATGACTAAAAAGTGTTTAGAAAATGAACTACAAACACACAAAACATATTAGTATAATTCAGGAATATTTATGAGCATGATCTATTCATGATTTACCTTTACATTCTTGTTAGTTAACTTTTTATGAAATGTGTCATCACTGAGTGCGCGTCAAAAAGCGCACTTGTTACATTTCCATTCATATATCAGGACTGGTTAAAGTTAGAAGCTTAGTAGATGACAGTCTGCTGCAAAAAATGTCGAAAAAGTGTTGTTTGTTTATTTCTCCAAAGTAAAAGCCTTCGAATCTTGACCACAAAAACACAATATTTCAATGGATTTTTGTGTATAGTGTTCTACCACAGATGCATGGACCCCAAATTGACAATTTGGTTGATATATTTGAGTTTTTTAAAGAATGAATTCAGAACATAATTGATATTCTGTTTATTATGTTATATTTTCATACTATAAACTACTTGTTGTTTATAGTGAACTGGAGATATTCAAATTTGATGTTAAACAGCCTACCTGTTGTATTCTATTAGTTGTTTCTCAATAGAAAACAACTAAATGTCAACATACGTTTTAATATTTATTCACACAATTTGACAAATATACTCATGGAAGTTTGTCGAACAATGTTTTCTATTCATCCTTCTTTTAGTTAAGGTTTTTCAGATTCCACTATTTAAAGCACATCATTCTACTACTCTTGAGAGGCCAAAATGTCAAGATAGTCACAGAGAGACCATAGACCTTTAAGGGATTTATGAAGCGTAACTAGATTGACATTTTCTGTGTAACTAACTACAGGCTACAACAAAACTAGGACTAGAAGTGAAACAAATATCCCATAACTCTTTGCGCTACTATTTTATAAGCAACCAGCCTTCATGTTCAGTACGATAGGGAGTGAATGGTAGCAACCCCAAAGTATTACCATCATAGTAAAACATAATCATAATTGTGTCACAACTTGATATGACAACCACTGATCACTTTGGTTTTTGTTTGTTTGTTTGACAACATCACGTTGTCCTAACTTGGTGTTTTTTAACCTACACGACAGATAGTGGTGTCACATTTTAAATAATGAAAGTGGAGGCTTTTAGTGACATAAAGCTAATCGAATTGTGTATTTTATTTAAAAGTGATTGTGATTACGATTGATTGATTGCCTGTCCTTCTGCAGCTGTTTCTTGTCCCTGTTGCTGGTTGCGGCGGTGGTGTGGAAGGTCAAACAGACGTGCTGGGCATCCAGAAGAAGGGAGGTAGGTCAATCTCTGTTGCACAGCACGCATCGACTAATCATTGCATGCCACGTCGTTGAATGTATAGACAGTGGTTACGTTCGTTATCGGTAGATCTGGCATGTAACTGCAGTGCAGTCTGCCTGGAACACCGCCTATTAGTGAAAACGATAGTGAAACCATACTACACCAGATTCAAACTCCCTCACTATAAGAAATTAGAACGTCTGAGTAGAGTAGCTTTTGAACTGGCCTCAGCTTCTCAGTGACACTGTCTGACATGGTCTGCGACTGTTCATGCCAACCTAATGTAGGCTAGACTAGAACAGATATTTGTAATGGTACTAGTCCCTCCAGGAAAGCACCCATTTTGCAGTTCACTGGCAGCTTGCCCTGTAGGTAGCGCCCCATTTCCCCCTTACAAAACATGGGCCGCTACTGATCCCCCCAGCTGTTCTAAAGGGTGTGTTAATGTCACCCACTCTGCAAACACGACTCACTCTTTAACGAGCAGAGCGCCGCAATAAACAAGGCCATTCCCCTTAATTACCGCTCCTTATGAACAAATTAACTCTGACAGAGTGATCCTAAATGAAGTGGAATGGAGTGATATATCACTTAAAGCGGCAAGAGATATTTCCATTTGTTCTCTATTTTGTTCTCATCCGTTCTCATTGCAGGCTGCAAAACAGAGCCATAAACACGCATACAAATGTGCAGTTTAAATTAGTCATCATTGGGCTTTTAAAATCAATATGTCACAGGGGACTCTGATAGTTAAAACACTTGCGGTTTAGGTTCCTCCTCCTATGTGGTTTGGATGTGGCTCCTGCAAGCATTCAGATAAGTAATGGTTTTAATATCACAGAGGAGAATATACCCACTCGTCTCATCCCTGACTTTGCCCTTTGAAAATGTGCACATCTTATTAAGCCATTTAAAAGTCTGATATTATTACTTTGTATACTGTGCATTTACCTACAATCATTAGCTAGACTCCTGCAGGACCTTTTATTACTATGTGAAATGTTTAATGTTGTATCTGCTGTTGCAGAAACCTGCGTGCGTGCGTGTGCGGTTTTCATGGCCACTAGCAAAATGAAATATAGCCATTGTAAATATGTAGCACATGATAAATTGAGGTGATATCTGCAATGGTACCTGGAAAGCTTTCTGTTTGTTTAGCACTGTTACCCAGTCAGACCTCAGTTGCCGGAGGACACGTGTGCATTATTAATGAGGAAGATCACAAATGCTGTTTTCACTGTGTTCCACTTGGTTCTCTGTGGACACTCACACTCAACTTTAACATGGCATGTCACCCGCAGAGGGGAGTCCAATGGTACTGCTTATTACAGCTGCTCAGCTGCATTATGTACTATACTACATCTTACATATATTACATGACCTAGGTTGGGGCACAGAGAAACAGCTGTGGCAAAGGGTTTTTGCACTTTCTTCAAGTAACATTGTCTCAAAAAACATAATTCGTATTTGGGCTTCAGGATTCTTGATCTAACTGTTAACGTTATTGCTTGGAACTTCAGAACCATCCAGATTTATCTAGAGGAGTTGTTATCTCCTGGTATTCTCCTGATTTGATATTGCTATGCACACGTTCAAGGCACCCAGTGCCAAAGGCCACTAAGCAACCCCAAAACATCACTTAAACGCTTTTTAACGGTCAGAAATGTTTTTTTTTTTTCTTTCAAATATTTTTTCTTTTTGCAAACGTAAAGGTGGTGCGCTTTACCAAAATGGTCTAATTCGGTCAGATCTCTAAAGGTCCTATCAGGATAGTGGCCTGTTCAGGTTTGTTGTGGCAAATTGCAGATTGGCTTTCTTAAACCTCTAACTGCAGTGGGACTCCTACTGTACAACCCCCCCCTTTCACTGAGTGGGCGACAGGTCGTGAGAGTTAAATCATGCCTTGTATCGGAAAGTTCAGCTTCTTAATGGCAGTTGATCAAGGTGCTTTTTCCCACCATTCCAACAGCAATAATTCTTCATCACGTTTTTTCTTGCGGCCACATACACAGAGATTGTCTACAGTGGCATGAGCCATGAAGTTATTGATCACATTACGTTCGGTGGAAACAGGAACATCAAGACTTGTAGCCTCGAGATGTCCATGCTTGGCTGAAATCTAACCTTTTAGATTTTGGTACAAACAGTGACACAAAACCGCAAAATTAATCAATTTCTTTATTCAAACTGGTGATTTTCATCTTGCAGGGACCTGTATCTCAACAGAGGTCAGTTAACTCCTTCTAAAAGGTTCCAATACTATTGTCTTGGCTAGGAAAAAAAAGATGTATTCAGATTTTTTTTCAACTTCCAAAAAATATACATGTTGATATTAAAAGATTGATAGATTCATTACAAGAGTTCAATATATATTTTATTTGCATTATTAGAATAAAGTTAACTGCTCAAACAAGTGAAGGGGACACTTAAATCACACATTCTCAATGGTCTCAATGAATAAAATATATTGGAGATCGAAATCTTTACTGTCCACTGTGTGATTTGTTGAGAACAAAATTGGAAAGTAAACAATTGAAATCAAAGGCTGTTCCAACTGGCGTGACATTCATTACGGTCACTCATAATATGTGTGTATGCCTGTATGCACTCCTGACAGCATGGATCCAGGCAGGGTCCTGATGAGACGGAGGATGGTGTCCTCCCAGACCTGGATCAGGGCATCAGTGAGCTACTGGACAGTCTGTGGCGCTACTTGATGGCGTTGGATGCATCAATACATAAAGTCCCAGAGGTTTTCTTTTGGATTCAGGTCTGGGGAACATCAGGGCCCGTCAATGGCATCAGTGCCTCCGTCATCCAGGAACTGTCTACACATTGTTAGCACAGGTTCAACCAGAGGGTGTCGGGCCATCCTCATGGCATGTATTTCCAACTGTTTGGTCAGAAACATGCACTGCAGTAGTCCCAAAAAAAGTAGTCATTTTCTAGGGCTCTGGTAGTGCTCCTCTAGTTTCTCCCCACACAAAGGAGCACATGCCAGTCCTGCTGCTGGGTTGACACCCTTGAACGGCCCGGTCCAGCTTGCCTTGTGTTACGGCCCATCTAGTATTTTCTTCATTCTCTCGAGACAGTACTGGGAGACACAGCAAGCCTTCTTGCGTCGGGCGCATAGGGATGTGCCGTCCTGGAGGAGCTGGACTACCTGGCAACCTCCAAGGGCTGCAAGAGTGACAAAGACACTAGCAAAATGCCAAACTAGAGAGAAACCATGTCAGGAAGGATAAGGAGAGAGCAGTTGTCTGTGGCCACCACCTGCAAAACCATTCCCTTTTGGGGGTTGTCTTGCTGTTGCCTCTCCCTCAGTGGGCATGTTGTCATTTGGGGAAAGGAGGATGTGTATTGTTTCTCTCTCTCCCTCGTACACACACACACAGGGTTTTCAATGGGTTGGAGCTGTATGTGATGGTAAATGGTGAAGGACAGAGGATCCATTATAACAAGATTAAAGTCAACATAAAAGCAGTAAAAAGCCATAATTGTCCGTTCTCAGCGCTGTCAGCTCATAACTGTGTAATTAGCTATGCAGGATACTTTTTAGCCCACTTCTTCCATCACTCACCCTGCACCATCAAGCGGGAAATTAACAATGCAAATCAATGGAATTGGATGCGATTTTTTATGATCTACTTGTTTTGATATATTTAGAGCAGGACTGGTTATTACAAAAATAAATGGCTGGTGGTACATTAGATGCCTCAGTGCTCATAGATCTGGTCAACAGGCCTAACTGGGTGTAATTTAAAATAGCCAATATTATTTTTGGTGTGTTAAATTTATAGAAATTACTTTGTTACTATATTTCTCTCATGGGTTGCATAGAAGAGGTTCAGAGCTTGACATTAATTTCAAGTGGTTACATTAGTAGCAATAAATACTTTTGTCTTTGTGTATAAATTTTTTTCTACAAAAACATAGGTTTCAAAAGTACTGGCATCCATAAATATTTTTTTATATAACCAAGTAAATCATCTGTTATGAATTTTGATGCTTTTTAGTTGGTCTCTGTCTCCAGGAACAATTCCAGTTTTTCTTGGGTATACATATGAGGTTACATGCATATATAATCTATTTGTCATACATCACTGTGGGTAAACACAAAGACCTGTCTGCTGTAAATATAGGGATGGTTTTCACAGATCACTGTTTAAAATACCATTAACCACAGTCAGGGCAATAATAAAGCTTCAAATTTGCCATGTGCATATTTCACCCATGGTAGGGAAGAGCCAAACACACAAATTGCATCGTGTGAACTTTTGTACCAAGCGTTATTGAACCTAGAATTGGAATCATGTGTTATGGTCAGATGAGACAGACTTGAACGTTTTGGCCATTAACACCATCAGCATGTTTGGCAACAAAAGAGAACTGCATTACAAGGAAAAGCACCTGATACCCACATTAAAATATAGTGGTGGATCATTGATGTTTTGGAGATATTTTATCCAAAAACCTGGTTGCCACTGCCAGGGGAATTAGACGTAGTCATGGATGGACCTTTCAGCATGAAAATTACCCCAAACATACATCAGAATCAACACAGAAATGGTTGTGGGACCACAACATCTAAGTTTTACATTGGCCATCTCTGTCTCTGGACTCCAGAAAACCTGAATTAAAGAGGGCAGTCCTCAAGCACAAACCAAACAGTATCAAGGACCTTGAAATGTGCTGCATGTAGGAGTGGTCCAGGATCCCTTGAAGTGTGCCAACCTTGTCAGACTTCTCAGAAAGACACTCAGTCCTCTTATCCACTGCAGTGGAGGCTTCACAACATATTGACAGTGTGGCGGAAATACCTTTGAAATGATACATCATTGGATTGTGTGGATTGGCTTTTTCAATTGTTATTCTTTGATCCGATACCTATATTGTAATGGATAAGAGTCGGGTGACAGTTAAAGTATACATTGATACAGTAAATGCCAATGCCTTACTAAATGACTTACTGAATTGCCATGTACTGACATTCATGTTGCAGCAAGTGCATTCCAACATCTGTTAGCACATCTCCTAAGTGTGAAACTCTGAAGTGATTACTGTAGTGAAGGTGAAAATGGGATCTCTTCAGAGTTAATTATGGAACCGAACCAACAGTGTGGAAAATGCATTGAGAATATTTCTTGTTTTTAGGATATGAGATCAAACAATCAAAAATACCTTTGAAATTCTAATGATGATGCCCAAGATGGCTTGAACAGACGTTTTTGATTCCCCTAATAGGGTTGCCCGTCTATAGACTGAAAGAACCTATTTTGACAAATAACCTCATTACGTTTGTTCTTTTTCTCACAATTAATAAATAAACAAATGAATGAATAGATTATAGCCACCTTATTGAATTGGCATATGTGTCTTACCCCCCTACATTCTATTTATGTTGATACCCACTCTAGGCCTTATCTTATGCAGCTTACTGTCAATAGGCTTTTTACATTTACACTGACTCACATTCACCCGTTAAATATTCAGAACGCTAAAATATGTATTTGGCGTAGTCAGATTGGAGAGCATGGAAACGTTGCATATGTCTTCAGCCAGCTCCTGTTTGATATAACATCCATCCACCTGTAGTTACTAGTCCAATGTCCTTACTACTAATCCAAACCACAGACAGATGTTGTCCAATCCTCTGATTAAATACTGATCTATTCCTGTAATTGAGTTTAGCTTCATTTCTGAAGTTTGTGTTTGTTTCCCCACATGGGTGCTTGCCTGTGTGTGATCATCATTTCAACTGGGAGTTGTTGAGGCTGTCTACTTCTGACCTTTCAGTGTTGAGGCTGTCCACTTCTGACCTTTCAGTGTTAAGGCTGTCTACTTCTGACCTTTCAGAGTTGAGCCTGTCCACTTCTGACCTTTCAGTGTTTAGGCTGTCCACTTCTGACCTTTCAGTGTTAGGGCTGTCTACTTCTGACCTTTCAGTGTTAAGGCTGTCTACTTCTGACCTTTCAGTGTTGAGGCTGTCCACTTCTGACCTTTCAGTGTTGAGGCTGTCCACTTCTTATCTTTTAGTGTTAAGGCTGTCCACTTCTGATCTTTTAGTGTTAAGGCTGTCCACTTCTGACCTTTCAGTGTTGAGGCTGTCCATTTCTGACCTTCCAGTGTTGAGGCTGTCCACTTCTGACCTTTCAGTACTGAGACTGTCCACTTCTGACCTTTGTGATATGGCAGTCCACTTCTGACCTTTCAGTGATATGGCTGGCCACTTCGGACCTTTCAGCGTAGGCCTGATTTACAATAAAAAACATTAGCTTTTTCCTTGCATAAAGCAATTCACATTTTGTTCAAATTGTTAACAATTACTCATTAAGATGTTTGATAATCTAGCTAAATAACTTGATATACTTCCGGGCCGTGGTGGGGCATTTACCCGACGTGATGACCAGGTTATTCCCATATCTGTGAGCTGAGGTGACCCTAAAGCCTTTACGTACTTGGCTATAACACAAGTCCCATCACACGCATGCACCCCAATGGCCTGTTGGGACAGATCCCGTTTTAAGGGCCAGTGAGCACCAAATCACTCTGGCCCCATATTTGGCAGCAGTGAAGGGAGGCTGCAGATTTGGAGGGTTTCATGTGGCCAGGACTTGGCTCCCCTGGTCAGCATCAGTGTCAACCAAGCGTGCACCCCCACGCTGCCTGTTTAACCCCCCTTAGTGTCCGCAGCTCTCAACGAGGCTACAGGCAATGCTGCATGCGACTGCATTCTGAAAAGTCGGTTGTCTTTTCATTTAAGGATGAATGAACCAGAAACGATATGGTTAAACCCAGCATGTACCCTCACAAACGGTAAACTCTGTCAGTGCTACCGCATTCCAAACGTACAGCTTTATTAGTGCATAAAACCAGACTTTTCATCAGAATTGTTTTTATAAAAGAAACGACAAGCTGAGCAGAGACTTCCTGATTGGTAGCTGTTAATATGGTGTGTTGGGGTATGTGCCGATGAGGAGTAAATGCCATACGACGAGATGGGGACAGTAAGTTCTCAAAGACCTGATGTTTATGGGCCCAATGTACGTTAGCGATTCCACACTATCAGCTGCGCACAGGTGACCGCTTTTATCATCTGTTGGTAGATTAGCCTGAAGGTCCCCAGCTTTGCAAGGATCTGAAACGTCCGCCGCCACACACCAGCGCCAATCTTCAAAGGAGCTCGAGACCCAGCGTGAAGCGCTCTGAGGGACGTGGCAAGGACGTCTCCCCGCAGCCATAACTT
The DNA here is from genome assembly GCA_016801125.1 of Novumbra hubbsi. Taxonomy (NCBI): domain Eukaryota; kingdom Metazoa; phylum Chordata; class Actinopteri; order Esociformes; family Umbridae; genus Novumbra; species Novumbra hubbsi. Next base: position 9,218 of record JACXGK010005091.1, on the reverse strand, counting down.
GGCTCACTACCGTTTTTTATGTGCGTTTCTGCCTGCTTCATTTACTTTCTTCCCGCAAAGTGCCCAGGACTCACTTTTGCTTTTTTGCTACAATATCCCCCTTTCCACGTTCATGGGTAGAGATCCCGGTTGTCATGGTGATTGATAGTGCACTTCTGGCTGGTGTCAGAAAATCTTTCCACAGTTGGTAGTGGTTTATGCTCAAGTTAAACTGCAGCCATTAATGTTGTTGTGTTCTACACTGAATAAGTAATACACTGTCACTATTATTACATGTTAGATTACTGTCTGTCAGGGCCTGTATACAAGCACGGGGGCACATGGCTAGATTGAGGGTGACATGCTGATCTACGGCCCTCCATTTGACTAGAACATCTGTAGAGGGCACTCTGTCCTCACGTCTTATTTGTCAGAATACAGGCCGTATTCTTACAGCTCGTCGTCTCTGAGTTTCTGCCAAAACCAAGGAAACACAAACATATTGTCTTAATAGGGTGTTGAGTTGCCAGAACGCCCACACACAAACACGCCCACGTAGAATATTGTACCAAGACGTCTGTCTTTCTCTCAGTCTTGGTTCTAATGCAACAAACAAAAATGCCCCAAGAGTTCACCTTCCCAGTATGGTCATGGTCTATTGATAATGAAATCAACACCTCCTTGGTTTTATTTGCAAACATAGAATTTGCAGAGAGGAATGCTGGTGAAGTTCTTTCTGATTAGCTAGTTACAAATGCATTTGTCTGGGGACGGAAAGTGTGGCAGCTTCAGCAGAAAAATATACGTTTTTGTTTAGCTAACACATTTGTGTTATGACATTGACCCTGTCTAACAAACCAATGTGCCTTTATAAGTAAAACATATAAATTACATCACAAAAGTATTACATTAAGATTTGTAATGTTTGATGTCATCTGTCATCTTAAGGGAAGTGAGACAAGCATGGGTGTATACTTTGCTTATATATAGATTCATGTGCAATGATTACTTAACAGTTATATAAAACCTTCCCTCCATCCTACCCTATCTAAAGCAGAGCTCAACACTAAGACATTCTGTATGGGACAAATGCATATTGTCACTTATTAAAGCCGCATGTTACCTCTGATCTAGAGGCCTATGTTGGATCGGCCTTAATCCCCTAGCCACTCTGTTTGAGCTGTGCATTATGGATCCATCAACTTTAACATGCAGTTTTAGTAGAATATGTTGTTGTGAAGCATTAACAAAGGAATTTTGATGAGAAATACTGGCTTTTTGATGTAGTCATAATGATCATATGACAAGCCTCACTCTTCATCCCTTTCACCTCAAGCCTCTCTCTTTATCCCTTTTTCCTCAAGCCTCCCTCTTTATCCCTTTCTCCTCATGCCTCCCTTGATCTCTTTCCTCACGTCTCCCACTTCATTCCTTTCTCCTCATGCATCGCCCCTCATCCCTTTTTCCTCATGCCTCCCTCTTTATCCATTTCTCCTCACTTCTCCCCCTTCATCCATTTCTCCTCACATCTCCCCCTTCATCCGTTTCTCCTCATGCCTCCCTCTTCATCCATTTCTCCTCACGTCTCCCCCTTTGCCCCTTTCTCCTGATGTAAAAAAATTTGTGTGCGTGTGTACATGTGTAGAGGGGTGCGTGTTTGTGTGTGTACGCAAGCTTTTATTTGACCAGAAGGAATTAGATATTAAAGGTCTTTTGTTCTCCCCATGTCGGTTGTATTGTAGAAAATATAAAGACACTGATAAGGCCTCTCCGTTTTTAGAGGACAGACAACCTGCCTCTATTGAAGATGGAAAGTCACTCATATAACGACACGTAATTATCTTTGTAGCTTCACAGAGTAAACAGACCATTATCACACATTCTATGTGTCTGCTAAATAAAATATGCAGTAAAAAAGTTTTTTAATTTACGCAGCATTGGTGGGTGTGCTGGTGATGGGCTGCCAGGGTTCGTCACAGTATGAGGACCCTTGTTGACCTGAGGCGACTCTGAAAAGAGACTGATTAGCACAGAAGCGGAACATTCTGCTAAATCAAACATATGCATATTTTCCAGAGCGAGGTACATTTTCGTCACAATACACCAGCCAATCGTTTCCGACAGGATCCCGTAGGAACCCCACAGTTCTTTTATGATTTTTAAAAACGTTTAACGTTTCCAATTTAAAGTGGATTTATGAATGCACGTGCTATCATGTGTTATTATGTTTTCAAACCTCCTTTCTTTGTTCAACTGACTGGTCTTATGGTTTGTGTCTGGTGTAGAGCCGAAGTAGTAGACGATGATCTTTTTAATTTGTGTTATTTGTGAACAAGATTACAGTGAATCTCTGCATCCTTTCCTGGATAATATAGAGATTGCTTAAAATGTCCAATCTAATTTCACAGCTGTGCGAAGCCCTGGAGTCACTGTTAATTAATCAGGTAGATATGAGTTCGGTGGGTTATTGGATTGCTGTCCTGAAGTGTGAAGCTTGGAAGCAGGATTAACAGAGAGATATCTGCTCTGGTAGTAAGCGGCGGCCCACTTAACACCCAACTGCCTTCCTGACACAGTGTTTAAAGACGAGCCACATTGATCACTGCTGTCCAGACAGTCACGCCATTACTGGGCAGCCCGTGCGTCTAAACACAAACACGCGCGGAACGGTGGCACATGCAGTGACACGCGCTGGACCCCAAGCGTGCACACCCCCAAACCCTCGCAATGTCTCACCGGGGTGTAAGATTAGAACAATAAAGATTTGACTGTTAATTGACTTAAAGTCTCCCACGGCCAGGGGGACGGATACATGAAATGCATATTTGAGATGGGGAACAACTTCGACCGACGCCACGTGAATGCCGATCCTCTGGCTGGTTAGCGGGGCTCATTCCAGCATGCGGAGCATCGCTTTGTTCCCCGGTGTCAAGAGCGGCGCGTAGCGCCGGGGTCTTTGTGAGGCTATCGCCGTCTCCATCCTCCATTCCACGTACGCTCTGCTCTGAGGTGCTACTGGATGGTGCGATGGCTGCCACGGGGGCACACGGTCCCTCCCTTCCTGCTGAAAGGCCCGGTTGGCTGTGGTGGTGTCCAGCACCAGTGGGTCGCCTTGCTCGTGGAGTAGTAGCGGCATCACCTCCGGCTAGCTCGTTGACCGGCTCCACACTCCGCGTGACATCGTGAGCACCCTTGACACGCTCCGTGCGCTCCATTCCAGAGCTCTTAGCGCGCGCGCGCTTTCCCTGTTCCTCATCTGCAGTTGCGAAGCAGGGGAACTTTTCTCTCCCTGGGTAGGCCCTACGAGTGGGGACTGAAGGGCCCCTGCTCGGCCCCCTCTCCAGCAGAGTGGTGACAGCTGCCACGGAAACGAGTGCTTTTCAAGCCAGTACCCCCTCCTGGTCGTAAGAGAGTCTCCCGCAAGGAAGAGGCAATTAGCGAGGATAATGAGAGAGGCTCTGTGATCAGAGTGCATCCCGATTGCCTCTCCGTCCCCTCACGCTGTGTAACCATGCATCCTGCTTTACTCTCAGAATTAGTTAGGAAACCTGGAGATCTTCATGGAGCCCCTGGAGTACTTCACAATTCATATTGTCTTGTTTTGTAGGATAAATGTTTCTAGGAGGAACCTTTACTGTTTTTGTGTAGTAAAATGTTCCTGTAGGAACCACAGACCGGAAGCGTGGCTTTGCAGGAATGAGGCTTTCAGAGTTTTTTCTTGGTCTACCAATATATTTAAGTGTAGTTTTTGTTAATCCATGTTGACACTGACAGTTTTGTAGCTTCAATGAGGCTTGCAGGTGTGAATGAGTTCCTGGAGAGCCTATTCATACAATGATGAGCCAAAACATTATGGCCCCTCACAGGTGAAGCAATCAGCAGGAATCATCTCATAACAACGGAACATGTCAAGGTCTGGGAACATGTCAAGCTCTGGGAACATGTCCCCAGACCCTGACATGTTTCCAGACCTTGACATGTTTCCAGATATAGTCTTGGTCAGGGTCTGGGAACATGTCAAGGTCTGGATCTGGGAACATGTCAAGCTTTGGAAACATGTCAAGGTCTGGGTCTGGGAACATGTCAAGGTCTGGGTAAGCAAACAATCAGTTCTCGTAGTCAATGTTTTGGATGCAGGAGAAAGGGGCTGGAGTAAAGACCTGAGCAACTTTTACCAGAGCCAGATTGTTATGCCAAGACGACTGGGTAAAAACATCTTTATATAAATATAGATTTTATACAACTTGTAGCACATCAATCCTCAAAATGATTATAGTTGTCATGAACACAATACCAAACATTCAATAGTGGAAACTGAACAGGCGGTTCTAATGCACCTCCTTGTGATTGTCTGTAAGGTTGCTGTTATTGACACGCTGCTGTAGGGGTGTGGTCTTAAAAGAGTTTTAGAAGGAGGGGCGGTTGTCCTTTTTATTGTTTGAGATTAGCAATGCAACGTACCCCAAACCCATGGTACGTATTGCAGTCTGAGGGTTTGTGTTTAAGCAAGCAAGTGTCTGTGATTTCTTTTAGCCTATTCCACAGGACTTGAGAAACCCCAAGACGAGTTCTTGTATTGAGTTATTTGATGGATGAATTAGGTTGTGATGTCGATTTTAACATCGTTAGCATAGTACAAACACGCATGTGATTGGCACTTGGTTTAACAACCTGAATGTCTTTGTGTAGTATGACACAATAGCACAAAAGTACACAGCATGTGAAGTATATATAGGGTTTTGAGGTTTGAAGTAAAATAGAAACAAAAGAGTAAAAAAAGAAGGGAAAAAATAGTAAATAGAAAAAAACAAACTGTTTCTGTCTTTCTATATCATTTATTTTAAATGTGTGTATCAGCAAGCAGGGGGATGCGGGACCGAGATGGGACAGCTGTAGTTCTACATATGAGTGTAGGTTATTGTTATTATTATTACAGTTATTACAGATCTTATTTTAGATCTGTGTAGAACTACAATGATTGTTTTGTTTAGGTCTAATAGTGAAGGACGTCTTGTTAATAAAGGATTTATTATATGTCTGTGCCAGCTCTTACCTATCTCCTCATGCCAACCCTTATCATGTTTAATGGCTGTCAGCCATTTCCTGCCAGCTTGACCCCAGTGGTGATAGATGGGGTCACTGTTGGTGGTTGACGGAATGGCCCAACTGCAGTGGACGGGGCGTTTGGGGACTTTCAACTAATCTCACCCTTACGCAGAGAAAGCATAACAGCACTTCTTTGTGTTTCAGTCTGATATACCCCTGTAACCACTGCATTGATGTTTGCGTGTTGCCGGGTGGATAGGGGGCGAGGGTATACAGGCTTGCCAACAAATTGGTCATGTATATCGCGCAGCTGAAAGTCACGGATGAACGAATTCATTCAAGCCTGTTCAGCCAATTGTCTTAATAAGTTCAGCTCGTTATGCTTGCGGCTAAAAACTTCAGCAATATTTGATATGTGTCAGCCGGCATGAAAGTGTGTTTCTATTTGGACATTGTACACGCCATAGTCGTACATTTTTAGGGGCATCTCTAAACTGAATGTACGTCACCCTGGCCTGGTACGGCTGAGTTGTCCAGCTTCTTACTGCAAGACGGCAGCGCTTGGCAACCGGTTGCCAGCCTTCTAGCATCTCACCCACGTTACATTCACATCGAAAACTCTCCAAGGTGACATCCAGATGGTTACTAACTTTACCACGATATTAAGCTCCAACTTTGTTTTCAATTTGAGCCGCCATCCTAACTCCGATATAAACAGGTGCTATTGAACACACTGAACACCGTTTGTTACTGCCAGCGACATGTAATCCAGTGTCTGGTGCGGTCGGTCTACTGATGTTTTAGTTAGCTAATTGGCATGTCAGGTACAGCGGCAGCCAGATGGTGACCAATACTGCTATACTAACCAATACTGATGTGTCTCTGTTGCCGATTGAAATAAACATTTTAACATTTTAAACCAGGGCCATGCTGCCCTTACCAGCCTGACAGCATATGAACTAGTTCGCTGGTAGGAGCTCTTTAACAGTTACCTGACTGAATTCATTTAATCTGTTTGTCTCAAGTCAACTCTGGCTGCAATACGTCATCAGTTCCGGGATGGAGTGTGTGTGTGTAAAGATAGCTTATTAGGTGTTTGGCGTGATAGGATAAAACCTTTACCGTTAGCAGTGTGTGTGTCCTGGCAACTTAAGCAAAAGAACCCTAGCAGGAAATCGGGAAAAGAAATGGACAGACCAACAGCTGAGCATAGATTTTTGATCTACTTCAATTTCGAGGTAAGGACTGATCAATGTAAGCAGGATTTGCTAGCAACATCGTTTAGTCACCAACTGCCAGTACAGAAAATGCTTATATTTTATATTTATCGAACTGGGGCTCTATCCAGGGGGTCCTCTGATACTTTTATCGGAAACCTTTCAGTAATACAAGCACCAACTTAACAAATTACAACTGACATATTGGGACAAACAGCCAATTGAGACTCTGCATACTGAATAAAAAAGAAAAACAACAATGCAAAAATAATGCATGCTGCATTCCTAAATAATGCATGCTGCATCCCTAAATAATGCATGGAGAGCCCATAGTCCCCAGGAGAGCCACAACATTAGTCCCAACCAAAACATAAGAAAACAAACAGTCTAAACTATTTGACATTCTGGAATAAAAAAAATTAGCAATTCGAAAAGCTACCTTTGCCTAAACAGAGCATACCCAGTGGCATGACCACTACTACAGACCTTGAATATTTCCGTGCCATCAACGTAGGCACATCTGGTTTTCACAAAACAACTCTGCACTATTACCCAACAAAATGGAGCTGCACGTATTCACCTTTCCAAATATAGGATTTGATGTGTTTCTAACATTTTCTTAAATCTCGACTTATGTCATTTAGTATTTAGTCTTTTGACTAGAAATACGGACAGAGACTCTGAGCGTTGTCTTGTATATGATGTGTGTATTTAATAACTGCTAGAAATGTATACATGTAATGAACAGTTATGCAACGGTGCTATACAGTGTAAGCAGGCAGTTTATGCTACTAACCTTATGAGTATTTTTTTGCACTTGTAATCAGTTAGTTTTCCAATATATTTTATAAAAGTGACAACAATATGATGTCCTGTTGTTTACATTCTTACTGTTTCTGCATGACTGTTGTGATCTGCATGACGTTAATTGGTTATTAATTTTCTAGAAAAGAAGAAATGCATCACTAGACATGGCAAACAAAGGATATTAATGATACTGAACTTTGTGAAATGTATTGCATTGAATGGAAGAACATTAAGCAATAAAGAATTGATAACCTAGAAAAATGCATTACAAACCAGTAGAATTTCTCTTTTCAATCTGAAAGGCAGTGGTCAGGGTTTACCCGAGATGGTGTACGAGTTGTCTTACAAGCAATCCATATTACCAGTGTACAATCTATCTATTGTACCTTTCAAAACAACAACAATACAAAGTACACAGCAAAATCAACCAAGGAATGGCTTGCAAAATGTGTCTTCCACCACGGAACCTGAATGAGAATATCTGGTTCATTATCATCCCTTTCTCCTTTTTTCCCCCTCAATCCCTTACTCCCTCCCTTCTCCTCTATTTGTTCTCCTTATCTTATCTTCCCTATCGTCTCCTTCTTTTTCTCACGCCTCTTTCCCTTTCCTTGTCTTTTCCCCATCTTCAAAGGCATGATATTGATGCGTGGACCTGTGTTAAGGATATTGACTTAGAAGTCAATACATTGTATTTCAGGCAAAGTTTCCAAATGTTTTATACTTGTGGCTTGGTGTCTTGACCCAGCATATACCGTTTTTTTTTTTAAGTCAAACAACCAATAAGTGTTTTTGACATAACAGTCTTTATACTTTTTCTTTATTGATTTAAAACGTCTCTACCGGGCATAAGCAGTCCTTTATCCAAAGCTTTGTTACAAATTCAAGCTTGGTTCCATGTTGACATTGTATACGAGTAGTTTGACAACTTCAATAAAAAGAAATTCCACCAGACTCAGCCATCTACAAGAGTTTATGATAGAAACTTGATTGGTTTGGACTATTAGAGTTACATCATATTATTTTACCCATTGGTCAAACTATTCATTTTAGATTGGGAATATTTTACTTGTTTGTATTAAAACTTTATCTTATTTGTATTAAACATGTCACAGTTCTCATTCAGAGACATTTGTCTACAACTCTAAAATGTTTGATACTGAGGTGCTTTTCAACAGAGGTTTTCTGTTGTTATAAGCGCATGTGTTGATGGAAGTTTTACGGTTAATTTGTTTGACAATCGACCATACATTATTGCTTTCACACTTAGGGCCTTTGCTGTGACTCTGTCTCTAGAGGACTTCAGCAGGACAGCTAATAACCCTTCCCCATTAAACCCTTCCCATTGGTGTTTTGAAGTCTGGTTGAGCATTTCTTTTGCTGGAGGGCTTCTGAATGAAGCATGACTGATTAGGTCAGTAATACAAACCGATCTCTGTGGCTACAGTGTAATTGGCCATGATTTAAAGGGTGAGATTGTCTAAAATGAATGTGGCTTTGCAAATGAGTGGTTCTTGCAAATGGTCGATTGAGACGTATTGGAACAGTTCAGTTTGCTCACTGTGTGCCATAAATGAGAAATAAAACAGGATGTTCTTCTAAACCAACTATGGTGGAATGCTAACCGGAAGGCATGTCTGTGTTGTGTGGGTGTTAGGGGTGAGGTATGGCACAGCTACTGCAGCAGCACCATCAATATACCTGTCAGTTTTGTATAATTAAAACAGTCTGTGTATTTTCCGACCTGCACCTGTAGAAGTACTTGTCTCACACCAGACAGTTTGGATAATTATTCAAAGTTCTTTTTGAAATAATAAATGAAAACAGGTGAGTTGCTCTGATGACAAATGCACTTTGGCTGTAGGTGATCTCTATTCATAATTTCTTTCAGCTTCACAGCAGCCAGTTGAAGTTGTGCAAAATTACAGACACTGAAAGCTGCCTGCTTCGATTGCCTTTATTAACTGAGCCAGCCGCTTAGTTCAGCTTTCGCACTATTGGACCTACGATGTTAAAGTTGACTCCCTAGCTATAATTCTATGAGCGTTGCCTTAAGGCAAACACAATCCTCACCATTGTAACTGACTGATCAGAAGGAGCCCCACAGACTGATCAGAAGGAGCCCCACAGACTGATCAGAATGAGCCCCACAGACTGATCAGAAGGAGC
>JACXGK010005090.1:17710-34804 GCA_016801125.1 Novumbra hubbsi | reverse complement strand
CCATTCAGCAACCAGGAATAAAATCAACAAGATAGACCATTCAGCAACCAGGAATCAAATCAACAAGATAGACCATTCAGCAACCAGGAATCAAATCAACAAGATATACCATTCAGCAACAAGGAATCAAATCAACAAGATAGACCATTCAGCAACCAGGAATCAAATCTACAAGATAGACCATTAAGCAACCAGGAATCAAATCGACAAGACAGATCAAGAGAAAGAGAACAATCAGCGACCAAACCAACCAAGATCTAAATCGTAGCCTCTAATTGGGGAACCTATTTAAGGTGCACTTATCTGCCTTCATTTGTGGATCGTTATTTGTGCTGCCTCAGTTGTGGTTGCTGTTGAGAGTTTACAAAAAGATTGTTTCCGCTAAAAGCCCTGTGTCGAGCCTACCCTAAGCCAAAGCACTGGTTGAGTGAGTGGGAAATGATACAATGTCACTTCTATATATATTACAAATGTCTTAGTTTAATTTGAGCTTCTACATTGCTGCTAGTTTGTGGTTTTGTTTTTTGTATCTAATAAAACTCTAAGATTTGTCATAGCAAGTGAGTTGTTGTTTTTTATTTTCCTTTCTAGTAAACATGCTACCCATACCAAAGTCAACCTAAGTGACATGTCTTCTCACTTTACCCTGTATTTATGTTCAATGACAGCTGAAGTACCACAACCCAGCACAAGCCCTATCCCATTGTCCTTAGCAACCAGCTGAACAACAGTGAGATGCTTTTATTATCTTGGTGGTAATGTCAGTGGCTTGTTTTTGATCTGTAAAACTTGGGCAGTAAAACTAGTTGTGCTGATTGTAGTTCCCTAGTACTGTTAGAATGGTTAATAGTGGGAGATTACATTATATGTACTTCAAGGTCTCTCACTTTTGGAATACAACTTTACTATCATTCAATAGCCAGCAATTACAGAAAACCCTGCACCATGGCAAAATGTGTTAAAATGCCAGCAGTTGTCTGTCACATTATGTGAATCCCACATGTGAGAGTCAGGAAGCAACTGAGCATATTAATATACTATAGGTGTTTTTTGTTCTCATAACTTCAGAATGGTCCAGTCCACCAGTCCGTCTGAGGTATGGTGCTGTTCTTAGTGGCTTTAGGAACATGGTCATATCTCTTTTGGTTCTTTCTGCAACAGCTCAGAGTAAGTTTAACTAATCTATCGGTTGAATACAATTTTGGCAGGTATTACTGGACCTCGTCCCCTGGACGAGTTTTTTGGTCAAACGCGACTAGCGACAATTCTAGCGACCTTTTCTGGTGTTATTGGTGACTTTGCTGGTGTTTTGGGGACTCTGACGGAGACTCTGACGTGAAAGCACGTATCCTCAACGATTAGCGGGTGTCGTGAGCCGTCCCAAACAACTCACAGGCGGTCAGTCTCGCAGTCAGTCTCACAGTAGCCTTGCGCAGCAGTCAGAGCAGAGAGGAGACCCTCACTCCGTGTCCAGGCTGCAAATGAATCGCGCGCAAATAAATAACTGTAAGGCACAATAAGAGCCTGGGAGAAATTGAAATAAATAACCAAGCTCCTTGGCTACTCTCTTGCAGAGATAAACAAGTGTCCAGCAATGGCCTGCCATCCATCTTAGGGGGATGAAACTAAAAACACAGTGGGCTTCTAGAGTGAGATTTGGAGGTTCAGGGATGCAGCTGATATCAACCCGTTTCAGGAACTTGCCATGGCTGCTGTGTCTGTGTTGTTCTTGGCCACACTTGAATGCTGAAGTCCAGAGATTATTCAGCAAGATATGTGTGGTAAAAAGCTAACTAAGAAATTGGATGTTCTTGCAGACTCTTTAATCCATCTTGTGTGTCCAATATGGTCTGAAGCTGTCTGGCGAGGCTTTCTATGAGCACAAGCTGCCTGATAATGAACACAAGATGCCTGATAATGAACACAAGATGCCTGATAATGACTAGTTACCATCATTTTCTCACATTGCCATCTCTTTTTGGTCAATTTAGATTGTTAATGTTATTGTCAAGTTAAAACTGTCTATACATAATTATTTTTTTATAATCATGTAAAAAAAACAATCAAGTTTTACTGTGACATGTTGTAGCATAGGGTCAAAAACTAAACCAAACTTAAGAAAACTCCCCAAAAACAAAAAATACTCACCTAACTCTGTGTCTCTTTTGGGTCACTTTTTGAGAAGTGATGACTTATTTCAATGGCAAAACAAAAAACATGAATCAACAGAAGAAAGTTTGTTTGTAGTTCTAAACATATTTAGTTTTTTTTTTATTGACTTTTTTCTCTCCCACGATATTATTCCTCTCTCCTACAGTGTCCGTTACAATTATGCAAATTGGTCAATGGCGTAATTTAGCGACTTTTAGGACAGCCAATACCTACTTTCATTACTGAGGAGTTAGCAACTGCGATGATGGTCCTGTGTTTTAAGTGATCGTGGCGGTCTTCTAGGTTTGGTCTCCGTACGTATTGTACGTGATCACCTTGACATTGCCGGGACATAATGAGAGTCTGTTTTACTTCGCAGTGTGTATGTTACGACCTCCGTTAGGAGCTCTGCTCTGCACTGTGTCAAACTCCCCGAACACATCGCCCATGGTTTTGAGGCGTTGAGACTGGAAACGCTCGCGGTTTAGATCTCAAATATTACCGCTGCTAATGCGTCTACCGGCATCACCGCTGCCTGCCGAAAATCTATTATTTCAGAAGATCACGTATTTGAACCCGCTCCAAAAGCATTTGGGTTTCTACATTTGCAAGCTCAGAGTGCAGCGGAGAACCAGTAGTAGTAACAGGATGTCAGACAAATCCCCCTCGTTGTTTCACAGCCTCATGCCCTGTGCAGAACTTCTGATCACGGTGTGAAAGATGACTCCACTCCACCCCCACCCACATCCACACACATACACCACACACACACACTTTCCCTGTGTGGTAAACACTGCAGAACAGCAATAAAACATTTTGCACAATCATCCTTGTGTTATTTGCTATTTTGTGCAGTTTTAGCTTTGCGGCTTCCAAATGTTGTCTTGTGGGGAGAGTGTGTCTGTGTATTTCCCGGTTCTTCTGATGTCGGTGTGTGTCACTTGAAAAGCAAAACACATAGGTTACTGAAATACTCCGAATACCTCAGGAGTACACTATGGGCAGTATATATTTAGTACTGTAATTGGTTCAATCCACCCATTACCTGTCCTAATGGCCTTGACATGATACATTTTTTGTCCACGTTATTTCTCATGTTTTCTTTTAAGCTTTGTTTGTGTGTCGTCTGTTTTCTCCGTGACCTGTTGTCTTGCTGGCGTGACCTTCCATGAAGGACTACTGTCCGTTGAGGAGAACTGGCGTTGGATGTCGGGGAGAGACGTGTGTTCAACCTGGGACTGTATCTCACTTGACGTGTAAAAGCGTGGCTGTTTTATTAAATAAAAGACAGGTACATATACGCCTTGTTGGATGGTGATAATGTCCTCCTTTATCTGTCTCAGGTCTGTATTCATGCTGTTTTACTGTTGTCGTGGAACTAATTAATTCTTCACAGCCTAATAGAGGGTAATTAACTTTAACATTGAGTAACACTTTCCACATGGGCTTACCACGTGTGCGTTTTCTTCTAGCACTGTTTGTTTTTAATGCAGTGGAACATTTCTTACATATACCGTCTATACCCAACCCCCACACCACCAAAACCACACAGCCCCCCCCCCCCCATCAGCTCTGATAAACTGATGATAAGTCTGTCCTTAGTTCAGAACCTGTGTTGTCGCTGAGTTGTGGTGTTCAGTATTATCAGCTTATCGTGCGTAGAATCTTCCAGTCATGATGTCTGCTCAGATTCTCCTGCTGTGCATCTTGGGAATGACCCTCTGGTCCACTGGGATGGGCAACAGTAAGTAATTACCGCTTTCATGGGGATTCTGAAAACCGAATATTAAGGTTTATGAAATCAACTTTTGTGTCTGACTCGTCAGATAGATTCAGCTGTTAAAAAGCAGTTTTTGGGGGTAAGATTCAGGGCTTTAGTTCTGACTGCATATTGAGGAAAAACTAAATTACGAGTGCTTGTTTTATTTAGGTGGAAATATTCCTGAAGAATGCTGTTTCAAATATTACCAAAAAACGATTCCCAGAAAACTCATCAAGAATTATGAAAACACCAGATCTGACTGCTCTAAGAAGGGTGTCATGTAAGTAGTTTATAGTATTGAGGAGATGTTTCCTTGTCATGTATTTGGTACACACACAAAAGCACATTCAACTCCACTCATGTTTATTTGTTTATTATCTGGTCCCTTCCAGCTTTACCACAAGAAGGAACTACCGCCTCTGTGTCAATCCAGATGATTCTTGGGTTGTGGAGATCATCAATTACATTGAAAAGAGGAAATTCTAGTAAACCCTGGAAAAAGCTTAAAATATGTTGTCTTCAACTTCAAATGTTTTGGTCTCCGTAGACTAGTTCAGACTTATTTACCCAGTAGTTGAGATCAAGTAATGTGGTACTAAAAATTACCTATTATAATGTGTGTCAAAATAAATGCATTTTGGTACATGAAATGTTGAGTTTGTCAATTTCTTATCAACATTAAATCCACACTGTAATGATAATGTTAAATAGATTTGGTAGTTATTAAATGCCTCTGCGGAATAACAGACATTTTAAGTATGATGTGTCTGTGATATATTAATAACAATATATTACAGGTAAGTACTGTGACCAGGCACTCTGACTTGTGTAAAACTACACGTAGATGTGGTCTATTGGCCATATACTAAACCTTAATTATACAACAGGTTATATACATATATGTGTGTAATATTAATGTATTATCTATTTATATTATATAATATCAACATTTTAGATTATGAAAAATCGATGCTGTGGGTGATATTGCTTTAATTTTAGTACATTGGAAAAGGGAAAATAGATCTTACTGCCTTTTCTTGAACGTTAATATTCATTATATTTAAACAAGGAAGCTGATATCATCATGATGAGAGGTTGACACGGTTATCCGCTCACGACTGTGGGGAAGAAAGAGTGGGATAATGAAGAGGGGTTAATGAGGGGGGGATAATGAGGTGGGGATAATGAAGAGGGGATAATGAGGTGGGGGTAATGAGGTGGGGATAATGAGGTGGGGATATTGAGGTGGGGTTAAAGAGATCATTCTTAGTGTGTAATAGTTAAATATTAGTTCCAACCACCCCTTTCATACACTTTGGTTGTTTTGAGGGACAGATCTATTATTTTATTAGCTTTCTGACACAGCGACGTCTTGTCTCCAGGAGATCCTTTGAAATGTATGGGAAGATGAGTACAGGGTATTTTAAAGCCTGGCCTGGTGTTGAGGTGTGAATGGAGGATTGGGTCGTGGTTCAACGCCATGCATTTGAGATTGAACAGATGACATCTTTGCTTCGAGTACAAGCAAATTCTCCACACAATATTTGTTACCTCACATTTTAACATACTTTACTTTCCTCCATTCACGCTATAGCTAGTAGAAAACATCCATCCTATACCACTGTCACACTGACAGTGGCAGGCCTTCTCGCTTTATATTGTATAACTGGGTCATGTTCAAAGACGGCTGCGGTACCGCAACCCAGGACAAACCTTATCACATCTCCCTTAGTAACCAGCTAACCGACAGTGAGACAGTGTTCACATCTGTGCGGTATGGCCGTGGTTTGTACTTCATCTTTGTGGTTTTGGCAGTAAAACTAGTTGTGATGACTTTAGCTACAACTGCTTTTAACAAGTTTTATCAGTCAATATCTGGCATTAAGGAAAACCCTGCTCGGCACCAGACAAAATGTGGTAAAAAGTGTGAAGCCGAGTTGTCTGTCATGGCCAGGTATTGGTGAAACATCTAGTGAAGCCCAAGTTTGTGAGAGCCAGGAAGCAACTAAGCATGTTCCTATAGCTGGGTTTCAGTTCTCGTAAACCTCAGAAAGATCTAGTCAACCAGTGACAGAATGGTGCTGTTTTTAGTGGTTTTAAGGTTCATAGTCATATCTCTCTTGGCTCATTCTGCAACATCTCAGAGTGTGTTTAACTGATCCGTCTTGTCAATACAATACTGATACAGAATACTGAATATTAAAGGTAAACAATAAGCAAGAAAGACCATTCAACAACCAGGAATCAAATGAACAAGAAAGACCATTCAACAACCAGGAATCAAATGAACAAGAAAGACCATTCAACAACCAGGAATCAAATGAACAAGAAAGACCATTCAACAACCAGAAATCAAATGAACAAGAAAAACCATTCAACAACCAGGAATCAAATCGACACTCAACAATCAGGAGGCCAACGTTGATCGACCTACAGTTTCAGAATCATAAAAGAATGAATTAGAAACAACACAAGGAATAAATGTGTTCTATATAAATCCAGGTACAACAGATGCATTGTACATGCATTTATATTTTATACTAACTTAAGATACCATACTGAGACATCAATGTCTTGTATAGGAACACATACATGACTGTGATCATAAGCAGGAAACTAAAATAGCCGACTGTTGAAATGCAGTGACTTAGACTACTGTTTTTGTTTTATTTTGGTTCTGGTTGTAAGATCACGTAGAAAGGTAACCCGAGAGCACATGCGATTGTTTAAGTCACGTTTCGAGGGTTGGTGATGGAATGACAACTGATTATAATAGATGGAAACAATAATGATTGGATTGTTCGCTGGAGAATGTTTTTGTTCTTCTGAACAGCCAGGAACATGCATTGTGGCAAGTGGTAGAATAAGGGAACGGTTTCTGGAGGCCAGTTAATAAAGACAAATGTTTATGAAATGTTATTGAAATCATATATATATTTTCTAGTTTTTTACATTACGCCATGTAATTTCACCAAGTAATTATATGAATCCATGTCATGTAGTCATTTGTTATATTATACTAGTGTCATCTTAAAACCTTGTTAAATTATGTAGCAGAAAGTTACATTTTGCTGGCTCACACTGGGTAACGTAGATAGTATAATGTAAATTGTTAGTTAAACTTTATTACAGTTTTCATAAAATAAAGAGAACAAAACTCTGTCTAAATCCCAGCAGTCTGTGAGTATGTAGTACTTTAATGAAATTGAAGAAGTTAGAAAAACCAGGTTCTATGACATTGAAATGTAAAGTATTGCTAAAATAAATCGTATAACATTGCATTTACGCGAAAATGCAAAAAAAAGGATGAAATGTTTTTGTGCAAAAGGTTTTTAGAAATGCAATCCGTCTCCAAATTTTGTTGACAGAACTGGTCCCACGGATCCTGAATGACAAACCGCAGTCCAAGACTTGATAGATTCATATCCCAGTCACACTACCTCCTAACGGTTCAATCTGGAAATTATTCATAGATTATTTACAAAAACTACAATCAAACACACACAATCAATTATACCCCCAGTTGACCAAATGCTGTGTTGTATCCTTACCCTAGCATATCAGACCAGACATTAAATTACTGGTAAAAAGCGCCATCTGTTGTGTGCTTGCGTAACAACTTAATAAATTGTAGTTGATCTATGTTTAGTTACCACTGACGTTTGTTGGATCTGAAAGCAGGAAGAGATCTATAACATGCAGGTAGGGGGCGCCAAGGAGCATGGTTGAGACACACTGATCTAGGCTACATCAGCCCATATCCCGATTTAACTTGTAGATCCAGGGTACAGTAGCCCATATACTGTAGTCCTGTATGGATCTAGGGTATATCAGCCCGTATCCTGTATTGCTGTATTGATCTTGGGTATATCAGCCCATATCCTGTATTGCTGTATTGATCTAGGATATATCAGCCCATATCCTGTACTGCAGTATTGATCTAGGATATATCAGCCCATATCCTATACTGCAGTATTGATCTAGGGTATATCAGCCCATATCCTGTACTGCAGTATTGATCTAGGGTATATCAGCCCATATCCTGTACTGCATTATTGATCTAGGGTATATCAGCCCATATCCTGTATTCCTGTATTGATCTAGGGTATATCAGTCCATATCCTGTATTCCTGTATTGATCTAGGGTATATCAGTCAATAGAGAGCCTGGGGTTCATTATTCTATTCTGTGTTCCTCTGGTTCCTCTGTGTTCCTCTGGTTCCCCTGTGGTCCTCTGGTTCCCCTGTGTTCCTCTGGTTCCCCTGTGTTCCACTCTGTTCCTCTGGTTCCTCTGTGTTACTCTGGTTCCTCTGTGTTCCTCTGGTTCCCCTGTGTTCCACTCTGTTCCTCTGGTTCCCCTGTGAACTGATTGTGTGTGTCCCCAAACACATACACACACACACAGTCAGTTTACAGGTCAGTTACAGGTCAGTTAGTGTCCCATCGATCGGACTGTCCGGCTGTGCACCCATTACACAAACAACATGATTATAGCCATCATAGGGACACAACACCCTGCACCACGCGGCTTTACTACGCTTTTACAAAGCACATTGGGCTAACACTGTGGAGACACTGTGAGACGCTGTGGAGATAGTTATCTTTGGTAGGCGCGTGAGGTGATTACATCTACCCATTATGCATCATCCATCCATTTCTCCGGAAACATCTTTTTAGCGTCAGTTTGTCGTGAGACAACCACTGTAAGGATCCAGACAGACAACAGCTGCCCAGAAAGCTGCAGTCATCAGGACTGCGGACAATGGAAGGTCTGCTGGGCTCTGCGATGCTTGTGTGGACTCTGATGTTCTCTTTCCCAACAGCTCAAGGTGAGTTTCCCTTCTATGTTCTCAAAGATATCAGCTCAGCAAATGTCTACAATTCTGCCAATCTTTTCAGAACTTTAAAGCGACATTATTATTTTAAAGTAATTAGCGTACCCGGTTCGGACATGGAACCTGAGTGGTAATTGTGTTAACGGTATGTTATTATTAGTTGTATCCTATATACAACATGTGATGGCAAGCCAAGACTTGCATGTACAGGACTGTACATGAGTTCTCCAGTAAATGGTTAAACGTATATGTGGTTGTTTCTGTCAGAACTATTTTTTATTTTAATTTAAACGTTATTGTTGATGACAGACACAAAGCCAATACATGAATTGGTTCTGTAGATTTGCTGTCACCTGAGCAGTAGTTTGGGGTCATTCTGTTATTGAACCCAGGGGAGAGAGGTGGAGATACAGGTTCTGCTGAGGAGACGGTGAGGTTCGGAGAGTTTTGCCTGAAAATCCCAAACCCTGAACCAACTGCCAGGCCAGTGCTCACCAACATAAAGCCAGGTGGGAGACAATAAGTAGCAACGTCTCGGACGTCGAATAACAGAAAATAGTGGAGAACATCTGGCTATTCTGTATATTTTCTATAATTAGAATGATCAACTGATTTAAAATGTTTCATCCGTTAAGATAATTGTCATTAATAAGTTCTTACATAGTCTACCTGCCAATGTCAGTCAGGTCTTTAAGATTGGCGAGAATCTTGATTCTATGGGATTTTCCGAAAACAACTTTGATGTTGAAAATAGCACCTTAATCCAAATAGCACGTTAATCATGTAATATAAGAGAGTACTTCTGATCGAGTCGTGATTGCACAACAACACATATATTTTAAATGCAAAAATAATGGTTAGTCACTGACCAATTGACTTTGTCACTATCAAGGCAATGCATCAGACAATCGGAAACTAAGGGAAGGATGTCACTGTAATTCGTTGCAAGAACCTACAGCCAACCGCTCCCTAATCAAGATAATCGACGTCAGACTGCCTGTTCCAGCAGTGTGTGACAACACAGAGATCATGTATGTGTGTGTGTGTTTGTGTAAAACATGGTGCTATTGGTCAACGGCCAGGTGAATGGTCACCAGTCTGTTTGCCAATTACAGTTGCTGATATTCTCTCCTAGTGAGACACTGGTGACGGGAGAGAAGATGTGTGTGAATGCCTCTTCAACAAGTTACTTTACATCACTGTTTGGGTGAGTTTATAGTTAAGAAATGATACAATGTCATGTCTATGAGACAGTACAAATGTCTTAGTTTAATTTGAAGTCCTCCATCGCTGCTAGCTTGTGTGCTTTTGTGTGATCTAAATCTAAAATCCCCTATGTATGCTTTATATCTTATATCAGTGGAGGCTTATTTATCTAATTTCCTTAACATTACTTTTTGTGTGTGTGTGTTAAATATAATCTGTTTAAGTATAACTCAGTGTTCTTTTTTACCTCTGGGTTGTAGCTATTTTAACAGAGATGGTAACAAACCATAATATCTTAATTTCAATAATTTGACTAATTTCCCAAAAAGGGAAGAAACCACCCCCCCCCACAGCTCGAACACCCCCCACAACACCACCATCCCCAGAGCGTCTTGGTCCCCAAACACACACACAGAGAAACCCGGGCGCATGGACTCAACAAGGGAACCAAGTAAGAAGTTCTGCGACAAAACCTGATGATGTGGAAGGCTGGGAGAATCATTAACCCTGTCCTCTCTCAATAGAGTATTGCCTTCGTATGGACTGATTTACCCTGTATAAACACAGTGAAACAGGATTATTAACAATATCAAGTGTAATGCTGTTTAGCAATACTGGCTGACGGTTTATAGTGGACGGTTTATGCGGACGGTTTATAGTGGACGGTTTATGTGGATGGTTTATAGTGGACGGTTTATGTGGATGGTTTATAGTGGACGGTTTATGTGGACGGTTTATAGTGGACGGTTTATGTGGACGGTTCGTAGTGGACGGTTTATGTGGACGGTTCGTAGTGGACGGTTTATGTGGACGGTTTATGTGGAGGGTTCGTAGTGGACGGTTTATGCGGACGGTTTATAGTGGAAGGTCATTGTTTGTGTGTCTGTAATAGCGTAATGTGGTTAGTCTCAACATCACACAGGGACTCAGTACATGAAGTCTCACAAGGCCCCCCATGTAACGTGTTAGTCAATGTGCTTAAAATGATGAGGTGCATTAACTTGAACCCTGTCCAGGTACAACTGATCTTATGCAACTGCCGCCGAGGTCAGGATCAAACGGATCCACGGAATTACCTGAATGTCCAAGTCCCTCCGGGAAACCAGGCCCCCCTGGAAAACCAGGTCCCCACGGAGAACCCAACCCCACCGGAGAACCTTACCCCTCTGGAGATCCAGGAATCAGCGTAGCAACAGGACCCCCGGGACCCCCAGGACTCCCAGGATTCCCAGGACCCCCAGGACTCCCAGGACGCCCAGGACTCCCAGGATTCCCAGGAACCTCAGGACTCCCAGGATTCCCAGGACTCCCAGGAGACCCAGGACTCCCAGGATTCCCAGGACGCCCAGGACTCCCAGGACTCCCAGGACGCCCAGGACGCCCAGGACTCCCAGGACTCCCAGGACTCCCAGGAGACCCAGGACTCCCAGGACTCCCAGGAGTCCCAGGACTCCCAGGACCCCCAGGACTCCCAGGGTCACCAGGGTAACTATCTCACGTCAGTTTATTCCGTCGTGGTGGAAAGTGCTAGTTGTTTAAAAAGAGGTATTTTACTCCATCCAGAAAGGTTTTATTCACACCACATTAAGACATGAGACTATACTGATTGCTGGATGAAGTAGCTACAACTTTGAAAACATCGGTCACACCAAGCTACATGAATCCATTGCAACGTTGTCAGGTGTCTCTGTGTTTATGTATCAGCAGTATATACCGCTGCCTATGCATCAAAACGTGGCCTCTGATCCCAGGATACCTGTCCCAAATGTCCCAAATGCTGTTGCGCCTTGCCAGTCCATATTGCCATGTCCTGGAGATCATGTAAGCCTCACAGTTGCACTATTGCATTATTTTACATATTTCACCCACTACACATTTTGTCATACAGTATCTTTGAACAAAAGTATTTTTTACATTATGTCGCGCAATACAATTTCCGATTCACTATCAAATGTTGTCCCTTGTTCTCGGTACAGTGGGACTTTGAAGAACGGTAAGCAGTTGTGCTTGGACCCTAACGCACCGACCGTCAAGAGCTTTCTGAAAAGTTTGGATCGAAACCCCCTTCCACGGAATCGTGCTAATATTCTAGCATAATAAAATAAAATAATTACGTGTTTCCAAGAGATGTATCCACATCTGACATGGGAGTGTAAGAATGTAGCTGACGCAAATGTTTCACGTTTTATGAAGATGTAAGATAAATAATGCTTGGCCTGCATTTTTTTCTTCAAATCTTTCAAGGGTTTTAGATATTGTTTTTCTGCAACCTGGATAACATCTCAGAAGGAAATAAAATTACACATCGTCGTATGAAGTTCAAATGTCACATTTAATGAAATCTCAAGTCTTGGTAAATAAACCTGCTGCTGCAAACACCATCACAAGTCAAAATATGATAATTTACTTGAAATCTGTAAAATAATCCATAGAGAGTCCAACTATTACCAAGCTAACTCAGTAAACTTTCAACAAACTATCTGTTGATAAACAACGGCTTGCTAAGATCAAGGTAAGGGTTAGGTTTACAATAAGGTTTAGGGCAATGGTTAAGGTTAGGTTTACAGTAAGGTTTAGGATGAAGAGTGACAAAGAGTAACATTTTACCCAGCTTTCAGCTTAGATGGGGAAAGATTTTTGCTGGAGGGAGGGCCACATTGGAGTGTTTTTGTTTTACAGAGGACCACACTGGAATAAAAACATTTAACAGAGGGCCACACACTTGTTTTGTAATGTAAGATTAGAACTCTTTGCGGCTCAGAGAATGCCAGTAATTAAAACTATAATAGATATTTTAAGAATGGGACTGGACTGTTATTTCAAAGATGTTTTACTAAATGCTCAAACCTACTGCGGGTAGAATTGAAAGCTTAACCCACCACCAACATACCAATCCGGTATACACTGTTCATCCTTTGCAACAGCGCCATCTGTTGACCATTTGAAACGTGGATTCTGCTATAAAACAAAGACAAGCTAGTAGCTGGCCCTAATTATTATAGCATTGTACATAGCACAAAGCGTCTAGAGAACAGTGAAACGATTTGTCCAGACGAGACCCAATCTTGTCATTCACTAAAGGGACTACTTTCAAATCACAGCCCTAGAACGCCAATGTATAAACTGTCCAGGTCAGAGTTTCAGATCTTTAGGAGGGCTACAGAATAAGCAGAAGATGAAAACAGATGTTTTGCACGTGTAGCGCATTCATGTTCAATCAAATCATTTTGCATGAATGTATGCGATCCATCCTTCAGTGTGTGTGTGTGTGTGTGTGTGTAAGAGAGACAGGGACAACGTGCACCAGCATGTCTTCTCGCCTGTCCATCACCGGTCCACCGGTTGGGTGTCCCTCAGGCGGTTCTTGAGCCGTGCGCTCCCCAGCGTGACCTCCGCGTGCCGCCTCCTCAGTCGCTCCAGCCTCTCCTCCAGGGCGTCCGAGGCGTCCATCTTGTCTTCGAAGTCCCTCAGCAGGGCCTCGTTGCCCAGGAGGCCGCAGCGCCGGCGTAGCTTCAGGTTGTCCGCCCGGAGGCCGTCCCTGGCCTGCTTGGTCCGGGTCAGGACGTCCCGCTTCCCGGCCAGCGCCTCCTCCAGCTCGGCCCGACGGACCCGCTTGGCCTGGTTCTCCGTGCGGACGAACTGGAGCTTCTCCTTGACGTGGGTCAGCACGTGGACCGTGTCGGTTATCTTCCCGCGCAGCTTGAGGAGCTCCTCGGCGCGCTCCTCGATCTTCTCGCTGAACGTCTGGTTCTCCACCTTCAGCTGCTCGAAGTCGATGAGGTGCAGGCCCGCGGCGAGCTCCTCCTTGGCGCGCAGCTCGGCTTCCAGCCCGCGCGTCCCGTTCCTCAGCTTGATGTTGCGCAGGCGCACGGCGACCAGCTCCGCCTCCCGGCGACGCTCCGCCCCCTGGACCCTCTCCAGCTCGGCCGCCGCCGCCCGGCCGCCCAGGCGACGGCTCAGCGCCCCCATGACCACTTCGCGCCTCAGTGCCGCAAAGGCG
Organism: Novumbra hubbsi; assembly: GCA_016801125.1. Taxonomy (NCBI): domain Eukaryota; kingdom Metazoa; phylum Chordata; class Actinopteri; order Esociformes; family Umbridae; genus Novumbra; species Novumbra hubbsi. The sequence goes on along the minus strand of JACXGK010005090.1, from coordinate 20,850 downwards.
TTCCACCCGCGCTCCACCAGGTCCAGCTTCTCCTGGCTCCGGCGCCGGAGCTCCGCGGCCTGTCCCCGTGCCTCCTCCAGGGCGCTCCGGTGCTCCCACTTCAGCTCCTCCATGACGGCCAGGTACTTCTGGTAGCGCTGCTCCACGTCGGACACGGCCTTCTCCTTCTCGGGGCCCGCGTGGTCGCCCGTCTTCCGGCGAAGATACTCCGCCACCGTCGCCTGGAGCCGCCCACTGAGCCGGCTCAGTCTCTCGTTCTCCGCCTGCAGCTCGTGGAGGAGGTCCCTTTGCTCCTCGTAGTCGACGCCGGGGCCCGTCTCAGAGGCCTTTCCCTCAACCTGCTCTGGAGTGGGGCTCTCCGATATGGCGGTCCCTGGGTCCAGGCTAGACAGTGTGTTTTCATCATTGTCGTGATGGAAGCCATCTTTGAGTGCGATGCCCACCTCTCGGGAGAGAAGATCCCCTACCGAAATCGTATTCACGGCTGCCTCTGCCTTTTTAAATGTCTCGTATGTGGGTAGGCTGGCTTCTGCGGGTGTCTCAACTACAGTGCCCTCTCCTGGCCCAAAATCGTCTCCGTCCCTTCCCTCTGTCTTTCCTGCAGAGGGCTTTTTAGACTCCTGCTCACTCTGCTTCACCCCTCTGCTTTCCTCAGCCTCATATTTAGAGGTTTCAGTTTTATTCTTGCTTTCACCAGAGTCTAAGGGCTCCTCGGCTGATGCTTGCTGAAGTTGCTCATCGTTCTTTGTGTTTTCAGTGCTGGCATTAGACCCGAGGTCATTTTCTTGCTGCTCTTCTTTCCCATCCATGAAGTATTCCTGGCTACAAACACATGTGATTACACCAAAATCCCTAGTTGTAAAGCAAGATTAGAATACATCAAGGGAAATAAATTAAACACATAGTACTATGGTTCGGTAAATACATTTTAAAAAATAACTTCACACCGAGTTCTCTGTTCGTCCAATATGTCACCGTTCGTGTTTTGAGTTGTCCTGGAAACTAGGCATGTTAGCCAATCACATGCGTTTGCGCCAAGCTCATTAATATTAATGAGACGCAGTAGTCTGACGGGAGACACACCACTACGCATGCCCTCCCCCCGCAGCTCTGCTGCTTCCAACAACAGGCAGAAGCCAGCAACATGGCCGACCTAGGAAAGAAGTACTGCGTAAACTGCCTTGCGGACGTTACGAATTTGCGGCTTCGCTGTACAGACTGCCCAGATATCGAACTATGTCCGGAGTGCTTCTCCGCGGGTGCTGAGATCGGTAACCACCGGCGATGGCACGGTTATCAGCAAGTCGACGGCGGGCGCTTCACCCTCTGGGGTCCCGAAGCGGAGGGAAGATGGACTAGCAGGGAAGAGCAGTTGCTACTCGATGCAATCGAGCAATATGGCTTTGGAAACTGGGTATTTAACTTATAACCTACTTTACTCGTAGCTAGTTGTAATGTAAACGTATGCATTAAAGATGGAACGTGAATGTGTTAGGTTACTCATTTATTATTTGATCAACAATTTACCACCGTACACATTTGACAACTTCAGCTTGACAGCCAGGTGCTGCCGAGTTTGTCAAATCAATACAACTCTGAAATGTTGTCATAACCGTGTTGGCACAGTAAGCTAGCTAAGATTTGATCAATGAAACGATGTATTATATGCTATGTTAAAAAACTGCAGCGTATTATAAGCAAATATAGTAAAATGTGTATTCATGGAGTAAAGGGTATTATTAAAAAAAAATACAGTAAAAGGTGCATTGTAGTAAAATATAGTAAAATGTGTAATGTCGGCTAGCTGTGTTTCAGTATATATCTTATTTGTGTAATTCAACACGTCAGCGCTAATAGTAAACAAATAGCAGCGGATGCACTGTTGGCGTAACAGCCGTTGTCGTCGTGATTCATTGGCAACCCGCCCCCGTGTGTCCTGTGTTCCAGGAGGACATGGCCGCACACGTGGGAGCGTCGCGCACCCCCCAGGAGGTCATGGACCACTATGTCAGCATGTACATCCACGGCAACCTGGGCAAGGCCTGCATCCCCGACAGCATCCCCAACCGGGTGACGGACCACACGTGCCCGAGCGGCGGCCCGCTCTCCCCCAGCCTCACCACCCCGCTCCCCCCGCTGGACGTGACCCTCGGCGAGCAGCAGCAGCTGGGCTACATGCCGCTGCGCGACGACTACGAGATCGAGTACGACCAGGAGGCGGAGAAGCTCATCAGCGGCCTGTCGGTGAACTACGACGACGAGGACGTGGACATCGAGATGAAGCGGGCCCACGTGGACATGTACGTGCGCAAGCTGCGCGAGCGCCAGCGGCGCAAGAACGTGGCCCGCGACTACAACCTGGTGCCCGTCTTCCTGGGCCGCGACAGGAAGGAGAAGCCAGGCACCCTGGGAGTCGTAGGAGGCGGTGGTGCCGTCGGCACGGCGGTGAGCCTCCCGACGCCGGCCGCCACGGCGCCGACGCCGCAGCCCGCGCCCAAGCGCAAGGCCGCCAAGGAGGAGAAGGAGCAGCGGGCGAGGCTGCGGGGCATGTGCCAGTTCATGGCCCAGCGGGAGTTCGAGGACTTCTTCGACAACGCGCACAAGGAGCGCGTGCTGCGTGCCAAGGTGCGGGAGCTGCAGCGCCACCGGCGCAACGGCATCACGCGGCTGGACGAGTCGGCCGAGTACGAGGCGGCGCGGCACAAGCGCGAGAAGCGCAAGGAGAACAAGAGCGTGGGCGCCTCCAAAGCGGGCCGGGGCGCGGGGCCGGGCGGGGCTGGCGGGGGAGGAGGAGGAGGCGGCGGCGTCGGCGTCAAAGAGGAGGGCAAGGACGGCGAGTTCGCGGCCATCGAGAACCTGCCGGGCTTCGAGCTGCTGTCGGACCGGGAGAAGGTTCTGTGCAACTCGCTGAGCCTCAGTCCGTCGCGCTACCTGACCGCCAAGGCCATCATCATCAAGGAGCACCTGCAGAAGCGCCAGGGCGTCCCCTCCAAGGGCCGCCTGCCCAGCTACCTGGACAAGGTGCTGAAGAGACGCATCCTCAGCTTCCTCACGGAGAGCGGCTGGATACCCCGGGACGCGTCCTAGCGCCCCAGCTGGGGTCCGTGGGGACTGAGGATTATGGGGGGGGGGGGGGGGGG
>JACXGK010005090.1:0-17610 GCA_016801125.1 Novumbra hubbsi | reverse complement strand
TCCCCTCTCTTAAAATAAGTTTGGATTCCATTTGCGGGAGTATCCAAGGAACAAATATATATTTTTGGCGTTGAACAGATTTGATCGAGTCCATATGAATGTTAATGTATTTCTATTGGACTTTTTATACTGCTGGGCAAACCAGACAGCACTGTTTTTCAAAGGTCTTAAAGTATTAATCGTTATGCTAGTTGGCCTCCAGCTTTTCTTTTTTTATTTAGCCTGGGCCCAGTGTCGTTTGATGTCATCCTCTTATCTCCCGAGGTCATTGGCGTGACGGTCCGACAGATCTTGGTACCAGGCTAGCTGCAGTTTTGTGAGGAATACATTCTGTTGTTGGAGCGCACAGGTCATTGCCAATTCAAACGGCAACGCTGTTCAGAAAAGTCGTGGCTTATTCTCCACAGCAAGAGGCCAAGGCCCTCAGAGAAAACCAGGGTCAGTATTTGGCAGCTAGGCTACTGCTTAATAAGGCTCGGCAGTAATCCTCATGATGACCCTCCCATGGCTTTGTGGTGTATCAAGGCATAGAATGGCACTTTTGAGGGGATGGGCCTAATTGCACTAGTATCTTCCATCCACTGCACACGTTCGCCCGAGTCAGTCATTCACTCTAGTCGACTTCACGAGGACGTTTCTTTCCACGTTGCTACCCGAATAAATATATTTTTTTAAAGGCTTTAAATTTGGACATTAACAGTGTCATACAATCCTAAAAGCCAAAATGTATAAAAATATGTTTTTGTCCTGTCTGGTCTACTAGCATGTAGGCTATTACCTGGGACCGTCCTGAATGTTTTGTAATATCCGTGGAAGGTTCACCAGCCCCCTGGCTGCACGGTTATGGTTATTTGTCACTAGTTCCTTGCTGTTTTCCTCAGTGCTCCATCTATTCCTATAGCAAGTAAAATCATCTTTAACTGCTCGATTCGCTAGCTCTATTTCTCTGTCTCATTGTTCGTTTACAGTAGCAGCCTTCAAGGCGGACTAGTCACCAGTGCAAACGTGAGCCCCTGCGAGCAACAGCATAAACGGGCAGGAATAATGACAAGAAACGGGGACAGCTGCCACAGGAAACATGGTTGTGTGCCATAATGATGTCGTACGTGTTCGTCCCACCGCTGGTGCTTTGAAATGTCTCCTCCGTGATGTCCAGGAGGCCTTTTGGGGATAGAGAACTATCCAGGGCTTGCATGCAGGGTTAGTTGTATAGAAACGACAGCAGTATTGCGTTTGACACTGGGGAGTACATGTATGGTTTCAATAGGTAGCCTAAACGCCTCGTTTACGTCCCCGTCTCGGTGTATTTTCCACGATACCGGGGACGTTAGGAAAAGCAATATATTTCTTCCTCTCCCGCAAGCTTCCGAGTATCCAAATCCTGACACTACCAAGGTCCTCCGGTCCGCCCGGCACCAGCTTGTTCGGTTGCCTGTGTGTCTCGACAACTTGAGTCGGTTCCTTCGAACGAAGACCCGATGTCGCTAGAGTTTTTTTTTTATGTATCTCTGCGGGTGTAGTGGGCTTCTGTGCGCCTGGATCCTAGATGCTGTTTAAATGTAAGTTGGGTTCGGTTGGGGCACAGGTTGACGGTGGGTGGCCGAAAAACCAACGGGATGAATCTGTGGAGACTTGTAGGTATCAACCCTGTCAGATAAATCGTTTCACCTTATTTTTAAGATACATTTTCTCTCATTCCCACCCAGGCAGTGGAGAAAGAGGTTTTTATATGCTGAGAAAGCAGCGGGCTGGATTCCATCTCTGTACACATGCATTGTTGTACACGTGCACGGGCCGGATTCCATCTCTGTACACATGCAATATAGTCAGTGGGTCAGACTTCAGTGGTTCTACTTCTCCCTCCACCTTGCCTTCTTCATTTCCTAAGGCTGATTCTGAGCGATTCCGTTTGGGATCATGCCTTACATCCAAGCCCCATTTGTCATCGCTGTTACTTCTGCTGACAGTTCCAAAGTTCCAATTGACCACAGAACAAATTTTCTGCAACACGCATTTGTTATTGGATAAGCCCAAGTTCTCCCCCAACTGTCTTCCTTTTGATGTCTAGGGAAAAAGACCCAGGCAGAGGTCAGGGTTCATACAATGAGGTCACAATGTAACCTAGTATGTGTCATTAGAACATTTAAAGCTGACAGTACCTATTATCAGTATTTTTGTTTTCTTGAACCATATTCTTACAAAATGCTCAGAAGAACAATAGATTTGCAGTAGGACTTCGCTGCCTTCTTCCCATAATCTTGTTTAGTAATTAAAGTGTGCCATAACTCCATGTACCTATTTAACTATGGCAAAGATTTGATGACCAAGGAAAGCGGAGTAAAGCTGAAACTACAAATCAGCTGCAGTTTAGGGAGACTCAATTAACAAAATCTTAGTTCACACTTTCTCTGCCTACATGTATGTACTTATTTGTTTTCCAAAGATGGCAGGGGTTGGAAAGCTACAGAAAAGCCTGTTTTTGCATGTTTTGCCAAGTGTTGAGAAGTTTTCATAAAACCGTACATTTTGGGTAGACATTTCTCAAATTGAAAATGCTTTAAATTTGAATTATTTCTAAATACTTTTCCATTGGGGCGGGGAAAACATTTCTATGGGGTTTATGGCTAAAATATTTTACCAAATGTAAATATGTTTTGTAAGATAAATTGAAAAAGAAAATATAAATACTGACCTGTGAAATGTACAGTATTTTATTTTAGTTTTTTTTCTCCCTAACTTTTGTAATAAAAGAGAAAATAAACTTGTCTCCGCATGCTGTTAGACCGTTGGTGTGTCAGTAGGATGCTCAGAGAACCTGAGCATTCGTTAGTGGTTCATGAGTTGTAAAGGGGGCATTTTGGCCGGCCCATTCTTTGTGGTTGCACAGGTCATGTGTTAGTACGTTTTGTATTAAAAAGTGCAAATACTTTATACTTCTGTCTTCCTTGGTTTATATTTACAGCAATCTCGATTGTGCAACAATATTGCAGATGTTGTTCACGTGTTCTAGCATACAAATTCTACTACAAATTTGTTCATCTGTTTACCTAGATGCTGCAGTGAAACTCAAGTGGCTCAGAGACTAGTTTACAGATTATTCAGTTCACAAATGTTGAAGATGATTAACTACTTTCAGTGTCCTACGTCAGCACGTGCCAGTCTTGAGGAACATCTTTCCGCCGACTTAAAATCCAAAACGAATACATCCGAGGCTCGACGTGAGGGACTGTACAAGATTTTACCATGCCTGCTCACATTGACAACCACTCAAGTTTCTACTGTGCTACACCAGTTAAAGATATCGCGAGTCAGAAACATTTCAGATGAACTTGGATGCAGCATCACCACGTGTGTAACACTGCACATTACCCCAATTCACTTAATCATTCTAGAAGGCTTTATTTATGAAAAGGAATTATTGAGTACACGTAGAGCCGTCCCTGGACACTAAAAAAAACAGTAATTGACATACAGGACTAAGTGTGCCAAACCCAGCTTCACATAATCTCACAGGAAAACCTTCTGTTCTTTCAATGAAATACTTTTAAATTAAATGTGGAGGAACACTGCTCGAGGTCAGAGCAGCTTGCGATTGGTCACGATGTCCATAGTAATGTTCTGCCTCCCGAGGGGCGGGGTTTGCGGGTCTTTGACCACCCTGCTTTAGACAATACGACCGGTCACCCAGGCAACCCGCACGACAACGTGATCAAAGCGGAACCTAATATTTTCTTAGTGGGCTTTGGCCACGCCCACCAACGCCGGACGCAGGGTGCGCCCGTGGAGCTTGTAACCCACTTTGGTTACGACGGCGACCGTGCCCGGCTCCTTACCCTCCACGGGGGCGTGGAAGAGGGCCTCGTGTTCGTACGGGTTGAACTTCTGCCCCCCGCCTGGGTTGAGTTTGACCAGGCCGTGCTTGATGAACACCTTCTGGATCTGAGTCTCCGTCATCACCAAGCCGTCGTACAGGTTCTTCAGGTGGGGGTTCCTCTGGGAAGACACCTCCTCCTTGGGCACGCTCTCCGTTGCCTTCTCCAAAATGTCTGCCACCTCCAGCAGGTCTTTGCAGAACCCCTGGATTCCTGACGGGGGGAGAAAGGAGCAGTGAGTCAAGTGTTCTGTTGAAGAACCCAGCGTCATTTGAAACGTCTCAGGGACCGGACAAACACATCCTGATCAAGGGAGGTGAGACCTTCCATCACTGTATCCTGGTTCCCATCAGGTGTGAGTGCCAGGGCCGAAACATGCACCTCTTGGGGTCCCCATACTGGCCTACACCCCAAAATGTACTTCATACTAATTTCCTTGCTGTCAATGAACCATTTGGAAAGTAGTGAATACCACCTGTGTGTGTGCGTGTGTGTGTGTGTGTGTGTGCGCGTGTGCGTGTGCGTGTGCGTGTGCGTGTTGGGTCCAACTCACTGGTGAGGAGCACAATCATACTGATACATTATCTGAGCTCACCAAACAACTTTGCATCTTCCACCATCTTCTGACTCCTCGTCCGGAGGTTCTCAGTGTCTGCCAGAGCCCGCTTGTATTTGTCCTGTAGCAAGGGTGAGGTTAGGGTTAGACGTGGTACCACACAGAGAAGCTGTACAAGCAAATGTCTTTATAAATGTTCAACTAGGCTGAGCCTAACATGTATGCTGTCGGCGTGATGTAATCCCACACAGAAATTGGCACCGGCATACCTCTGTGAAGGCACGGCTTGTACACCTAACTCACTGGTAGGGCGCCAGCATACATAACCTACGTAGCAAACGGTGCGACGAGGAGTCGATTGAAGCTGACCTGTTGACCTGGGGTCAGCTGTGCGTTTCCCCCACATACAGTCAAAGGTCAGAGTGGTGAATCGAAGGCTGATCGGAGGTCTGTTCTCAGGGAAAGCGATAATCCGGGCTCACCGTGATCTCTTTGAGCTGCTCCTCCAGCCGGCATTTCTCAGCCAGAACCTTCTCCTCAGCGCTCGCCTCTGCCTTCTGGTCCTCGCCTGAACCCGGTCCGTTCTTCTGTTGGGCCGCTGTACATAGGAACCGCGGGGACGCCCTATAGCAGAAGAGGAAGATATGGCTTGGATGAGCCAAGCTGCGTCACCAAACCATCCGTCAGATGTGAATGAAACGTGTTGATGTCACTTGTGTGCGTGGTAGACACAAGCTGCTCAAAAGAACTGAGGGGACACATAACCATCACAGTATAACACCAAGTCAAGTGAATGTCGGGGATATTAGTCTGTCCAGTCAGGAAGCATCAGTGGTTGTGAATCAATGTCACCTGTTTGGAGCAAACAAGTGAAAACCGGTGCACTGGAAAGTCAACAGCAAGACAATCCCTGAAAAAATAAATGGTTTTGCAGGTGGTGGATATGACCTCCAGCAGGCTACTGGTGTGAATGTTTCTGAACTAACTGACTCCATGAGGGCCCCACCTCCTCTAGCTCGACTGGCATTCGCCAGAAAACACCAGGATTGGAAGGTCCACCATTGACACCCCATTCTCTATACAGATGAGAGCAGGTTCCCAATGAGCAGACGAGAAAGAGTCTGGAGACACCGTGGGGAACGTTACGCTACCTGCAACATCATCCAGCATGACCAGTTTGGCAGTGGGTCGGTGATGGTCTGGTCATGCCCAGATGTTGTCGGGAGTGCATACAAACACAAGGGGGCCACACACACTACTGGAGTCCCATTATGAGATGCAGAGGTGAAATTCACAATCACAACTTGGAACAATCTGTGATTTCAATTGTTTACTTTGATTTTCGTTGCAAGTATAAATCCAGCCCTCAATCGGTTGGTGATTTTTGTTTCCACTGACCACGTGTGCTCTTACCATATTATTAGGCTCACACTATTACACAATTAATCTAAACTAAAACGACATAATCGTGTCAGCCATACTGGCCAGTCGCTTCTTTCCTCTTGGCCATAGCATCTTTCAGTATGTGTCATCATCATCCATTTGACGAGCATCTTTGATTGCATTATTCCCACCACGACAATAATTCAGACAAACTACTGCATGACAATTTAATAATGTAGCAAAACCTCTGTTTTTGCAAACAGCACGAAAGTAAACCCAGGTGTGTTGTAACGTGATATATTTGCCTACAGAATTAAGCTAACGTTCTTTAGCATTTCACTGGCAGTTATGCTAACTGCTCTGAACAAACATCACAGTAAGTTCCAACAATATGTATATGTTCACACATTTAATTAAGATAACTATTTACATATTTTCTACTAGACAATCTCATGGAGCAAGACAATTAAGTTTTAGGTCGCAGACGGCAAGCTAGCCGGCTATTTAGCACCCGGTCAAGGGTGACGTTAGTTAAGCCAGGTACTTAATAACCCACAACGTTACAGCCGACTCTCCGAGCAAACGTAGCAGCTAACACACTTGTATTACCTCATTAATGAAGCAGATGCTACAACAGAGTAGCTCTGTCTAACAGCTCGTACACACCAGCTCGCCATTTTCACAGAAAACACACGCTGAAGGTGTGGAGTAACCCAGTGGCAGGAGTACACGTTTCGACCAATCAGAAACCTGAAAGAGATACACAGATTGTTCGCGTCCAATCAAAGGAGGTATAGTTTTTTGACGCACTGTGGTAGTTTGGTTGAGGTGACGGAAAAGGTCGTCCTTTTGGCACGTGACCAAGGACATTTATTTGTTCTTTTGGCTAACGGAAGGCTATCTTTTTGAAACTTATGACACAGTTTTGTCTCCACACCAAACCCATACCTGTGATATGTTTTGTGCCATTTAAGCAGACGGATATATAATTATTTTGGTGATGATAAAATAAAACCTTTTTGGTGTTGTTGAAGTTCTTCATAAAAATGTATATATGTGATGGCACGGAATTATAATTTGTTTGAAAAAAAAAATCTAAGGCATTGTTACATTTAACAATCCAATTTTGAGAAATGTTGAAAAAACACACCTCAAAGCTTTTCATTACTTTCACATAAAAAATATAAAAAATATACTACAAAGTATATGAATGTCAAGAGGCCTTCAGAGTGCTTATGGCTGTCAAAATAGCCCAAGATATTTGGTTCTTGACAAATGTATTAAGCACAGAGAACCTGTAGATAATGTGGTTATATGTTCACTTCCTTTAATTGCAGGCTTGCATTTCAGCCATTTTATACGTTGGGCAGATAAACAGAAAGTTATTGGGGAAAGTTTAAAACTTTGAATAAAGAAAAATACCTATGGTATAATAATGTAAACTTCCAGCAGGTTTGGGGTCAATGAAATTTCAATAAAGTCTTGTCGAGTTGGTTCATCATAGTAACTTCCACAACAAAATAAAACATATTTTTGACATACATTTAACCCTCCCCTTCTGTTGTGGCACACGGCTGTGCTACGGACCAATCAGCAAGGAGTTTGAGGAGATTTCCAAATGCTTTGCCCCAATCATGAAAGGAGAAGGTAACCAGACACAAGGTTTGCTGATACATAACCCAGGACCCGATGCAACTCATATTAAGTGTTATTGATCGAATTTAAAGGATGCTGACAGATTCTGGTTTGCTTATTTAATTTTTCTGCTCCATAGTTTGCGCTCTTTGAACACTGACACGAACTGAGAAGGATAGTTCAGCAGCTAGGGAAACGCACCCACTCAAATCTTCATTATAAAGATCAAAGCAACATTTTCTTATCTTTTAATGTCTTAGCTGAAAAATATAATTCTATATCGGAAATTATGAAGGCGTACTGAAACATTTCACGCAGGCTAAAATACATTTATGTAAGCAAAGATTATTTGACATTAAACATTAAAGTGTGACTGTTTCTAAATCTTGGTTTTGGTCCATGAGACACAACTCATGTTGCTATTGTTTTTGTCATATTCATGGCGGAACAAATACGTCTTCGTTTCACACTAGCAATGAGAAACTATTGCTGCGTCACAAGGCGAAAACAGGCCCGCGCAGTGCGATGCCAAGAATGATTACTTGGAAGCCTAGTTTTTTGAGTTTGCATTTTCATCAACGTTGTCTTGGAATCAGTTCTGAAATTCGGCGGACAAAAACAATGCCTTCACATACCCCTGGAACTGTGTGACAAACATGTAAGTCATTGAAAACTATCAATATCTTGGTTTGTTTAATTCGAGAAACGGATTTATTCAAAACCTTCCTCGCCTAGATATTAAATAGAAGTGTCCACTCGGGCCTTAGTGCCTTTAAAGAAAGTAAAAAATGCGATGAATATTATAATTGGGGTATTCCCAGATAATCAGCCACCAAGAGGAGCCAGTGCCCTCGTCCTCTGCAACCATTCTGACTTCGTTACTGATGCTCTACGACCCGATCTTAAAACATTTAGTGTGAGTCCTTGGTTTAATGCAAAATACATCCACATCTACATTGTGATGGACTGAAGTCCCTACTCGCTGTTTCGTGAATGGCCACTAGAGGCCGTTGGAGTACCGATGGTCGGTTGCCGTGTTTTTGTCTGTCGACTCTGAATGAATGTTTATGACCGTCAAGAAGACATTCATCCTTTTTATTCTTTGGTGACGGAATTCACTACCACACAGGAAGGGGCACAGAAAGGAGAACAGCTTCTCAAAGGGATCACTCATCACTGCTGTGTGTGTGTGTGTGAGAGAGAGTAATTTGTGTTCGACAGGCGTATAGTCCCAATCCAATTTATGTAAGGGAAAAAATGCCTTCTCCATTTGGAACTGTGCAAAGTTTTTGTTTTGCATTCTGACTCTCGGTGCCATAAAATGTTAATCTGTCTCCGAAAGTCCCCGGAGGTGTGAATAAAGATGGGTCCCCTCTCATTAAGTCCTCCAGAAATGCTAACGTTTGTGCCTCATAAGCTCTCACAGACTGTATTAAACACTATCCGCACTATACACTATAGAGGCCATTAATCAGAGTGAATCTTTGTCAACCCTGATCAAAAGTCCCTTACTAGTATAGTTGACATATTTGGTAGTTTTGTCTCCACTTGACAAATTCCATTATTTGTGGAACTCCTTCGTGGACCAAATTTGCCAGTAAATAAGGTCTGGGTGTGATTGAATCAATCCCGTCTAGTCCCACAGGGCAGAGTAAAAAAAGCGAGGAAAACCTCACATTTCGTATACCCTCCCCCCTCCCCCCTCTTGATTATGATTAAGATGTTGTTTGCCTAGCCTGCCGTAAACACAATTAGCGACGTTAGGGAAGCATGGCTTCCCTGCACCCCCGAGACACCAATCTCCCCCCCGCCCCCAGCCATGGACCAACGGCACAGAACACCAGGTTGGGGGGGGAGGGTATGTAATGAGTGATGAGCTCTGTGAACCCCTGGATGGTGTGTGATCGTGTGTGTGTGTATAACACCCACCTTATTTCACAGATTAGGAGGTATGCTATGGATATGGTGGAATTATTAGTATTTACAGACACTGCTGGATATTAAGACCAATTGATAGCAATAATCCCGGGTCTAACATCCAACAGCTCCCTGGAACCCCCGTCTGCCCCCACATTACAGCCTATACATCTACAGGGGACATAATGTCTAACAGTAGCTCAAGGTCTAGGTCCACGTTCTCTTTGTTCACCGTATGCTCCCGTCTCCCAGGGTGAGCACAGCCTCTACCAAGGTCCCTTACTCATTAGAACCCGTTATGCAATGTGTGTGTGTGTGCGTGTGTGCACATCCACAACCACCACAGCTAGTCGGTCGGCCACTGGGTTTTAAGCATATAGTATTTCCTGGATTTGATGTGTGGGTGGTGTTGGGGGGGGGGGGGGGGGGGTTGGGGGGGTTTGGGGGGGGGGGGGGGTAATTTCAGATGACAGAGCGTGACAGTGGTCGGTGCCCCGATGAAGTAGGCCACGAAAGAAGGGGTCCTGTACGTACCTCTCAGGAACGGTTATGGTCCTGCCTGAAACGCACGTGCACGCATTAATCGAAGGTTGTGGTCCTCCCTGAAAGGCCTGCCGCATGGCGCAGACGGGATTCAGAAGAGCGTTGGGGACAGAGGGCGAGGAGGCGATTGCTTTTAGACTGGCCCACGAAGGTAATTACTCCCGGGGTTCCCCACGGTCGACCGCTGGCTGCCTCATTACTTGACTGGAACGTACCATTAGAATGTGTTTCAAATGCTATTACTGTGCAATGCTGCAGCTGACAGGGTTTTGTGGCAGGAGGCAGTGCTTTGGGAAAAGTTATGTTAGCTAGGCAGTTGCTAACTCGGCAGAAGTAGCGAGCTAGATTTCTGTGGAACATATTTAAACGTTTGTGCTGGGTTTTGACGGCATCCTTATTTAATTTTGTCACCTTAGCTGACGCAAGCTGGCTACAATCTTGGACCAATCTTGCTAATTTTCTTGACTGTCAAACTGCAGTGCAAGGGTGTTTTTCAACAAGCCTCGCTTGACTCGATGTATTCCCGTAGCAAATACTGATGTGAAGTTAATCATTAAGTAACATAAATGCACTGGCATGCAACACCTGTTTTTGGAACACTCTGAACTGTTAAACAAATCACAAGCAAATGAACAGATCAGCAATCATTCATTTCACAATGACATCTGAATACATTCAATCATTTATGGTCGAGATCAGTTGTGAGAAGAGGTTGAAACCTTTGGAGGTGGGTCCTGTCCCTATGTAATTTACACCAGTAAAATAGCTTTTTTTTAAATGAATTACCATGTAATCATTCTAATCTAATCTTTTCACTTAGAATTCATCCTTCCATCCTGGCCATTTTCCTGCCAAATAAAAGATGAAATATTTATCTTAAATAAATATTAATAACCACTCAACCATACAAAATAAAAGGTGAAAAGCACCATGGAGTCATGGATTGAAAGGCGAACTGGCTTTTCTTTAATGTTATCTTACTACTGGGATGCAAAAATCAGCGCCTGGAGAAATCAGTTCGTAATCATATAATCCTATTATGCACAGTCCGTATCGGGAGGCAAATTAAGGTTTATTTTGACCTTATGCCAATGTCATTCCTGTTCCCAATAGCGAGAAATCACCACCTACCTTCTATCCTTGAACATTTATTTGAGCTCTACAGAGAGCGGGGAAGCTTATACTATAGGGGTCTACGGTCACAGGGAGAGACACATGGAATAAACACAGGTTCAGTGGTAGGGTCCCAAAGTGGGTATATCACCAAAAATAGTAGCAAGGGAAAAGTATGTACTTCAATACAAACGGCTGATTACGCCGAGGTTGCTTCATCCTGGGTGGATTATGCATTTTAAGACATTTAGGAATATGTTGACCTAGGCCTCCGCCCCCTAATTTGTTCCTCTGCCCAATTCTGCTCTTCCAGGGCCCTTTTATACTTCCCCTGAGGAGGATTGATTGGAGGCAGGTGTGCCCCGTCAGGGGTTAGGGTTAGCTATATTCAGGTGGTTGTCACCGGAGGGGGTTAGGGTTAGCTATATTCAGGTGGTTGTCACCGGAGGGTTGATCCAACGCTGATTCGGGAGAGAGGTGCTTCCACATTGCAATGCATATGAGGAATTCTGCTACCTTGCTGAGGGAAGCCTATTACCTTCCGAGAATATATACATGTAAACATATTATTGTACTATTCCTGTATAAATAACCAATGCCCATGAATCTGTCAATTGAATCAGTTTCTGCAACACTGCTACTCCCAGCTGCTTTCTCAAAACCCCCGGTGCATGTATTATAAGAATTGCGTGTCCACTAATAACATTTATAGAAAGCTTGGGATCCCAGGTCCCTGTGGAATAGACTGCAGCCAATGCAACCTGGACTGGTATGTTTGTTGTCTGCTGACCAGTTAGGAACTCCAATGAACAGCACAGCAAACATTTTTGTATACAATTATAAACAAATGAATTAGCTGCCACTATTCTCCCTGTTGCAGAATGCTTCATTATGTAATTGATGATATAGCCTAGTTTAATCCACCGCTAATAGTCAAAATCATTCATCTCGTTTGGTCATTCGGTTCATTAGGCTATTACAAGCAGAAGGCAGCACTCAACGTTCATTTTTATACTTGATGTGTCTAATTGTCTCATGAACATTATTTGCCAAACAGATTGTGAACCCATTTTGTGGGCCTGATTGATTCTAGAGGGGGTCGACCGCGCCGATCATTTGGGTCGCATGCAGGGGCAGATTTTATTCTGTCATCTCGCATTTAAGAGGTTTTATCATCTGTTTCATTTTCGCCCTCTGATGGGAGTCGTTAAAACAATTTCCATCCCCGGCAATGGACTAGAATGTACAATTAATTAATGGACTAGAATGTACAATTAATGTGCGTGTTGTAACGGGCGAGAGACAAAAGGAACAGACCGTGTTGAGTGCCTTGGGAGTTATACCCAGGGCACACACAGAGGTGGCAGGGGGACGAATTCAGGGAGAGATCAAAGGCAGAGGTCAAACCGCTCTCTTGGGGAGACGTCGTTGCCTCGGGGGGCAGCCTCTGTGTGGCAGCATGGGAGGGTTGGGTGCTGGCAGTCGTAGAATCGACCCTCCTGGCTGTGTCATTCCCCCTTCCCCGGCTGACATCCCGTCGTGGCACAGTGCCAGCGAGAGCGGCGTGGCTCGCTGTCGTTGTCGGATTCCACTTCCCTTCAGCATTTAATTCTGTTTTCTTTGTCTGGGAACCAATGGGAGCCAGCTGTGCAAGAGTAGGGCTGGGCCTGCTGGCTGCCTCTGGAATCTTCCCGGAATCTGCCAGCTTTCTCCTTTGATGCCTTGCTCAAGGATAAGAATCCCGACTTTTCAGTGACTGGCCAAAACGTTCTAACCACTAGGCTGTTTGAGGACAACGCCCGCGGCGATGTAAGACGGCAGGCATGCCTTTTAGAAATCTGTATTCCTGCAGCTCAGCGACTACATTCCTCCCCTCCTGCTTTAGTATGCCGCGGACATACCAGTATCAAATATTTACATTTTAGCCCCAGTTTAGAAGAGGCAATTAGAGGCAAGGATACTGACAACAGAGGTCAACGGTGATACACACACAGTCCCCATCTGCATTCTACCACTGTGCTACCAATGCTGGCAGTGTGTGTGTGTGTGTGTGTGTGTGTGTGTGAGTGTTGCATGCGTTTGCCTGAATAAAACTAACTGAGGGGGAGAGCGAAAGGGAGCGTTTGATTGGAAGGTAACAGGATTGTCAGGCAGCAGCACAGGTGGGAAAATGCTGTATAAAAACAACCGTAACGGCGGGCCGGACCAAAAACCCAAAAGGAGAGGAGGATCGGTACTCAACCAGAACAAAGGTTCTCCCACATTTGATGGCATTACTTTGTTCCCCCCCCCGAGACCCCGATGGCATTGATATGTAACACCCTGCACACTGACGTCGCTTCCCGTGGCACCTTTCATGTCTCTTGTGTCGGAGTCTGTGCAATAGCATGAGACACGGAGAAAGAGCAGCGAGGCGACGTATGACAACGTCCCCCCCACATCCACAGCAGGTTCTGCCCCATCAAATATTAAAACCTCTCCAGCTCCTGTTAGTCCTCTGGACACCCGAAAACCACTGATCCGTGAACAGTAAACAGCCTGTGATTTGCCTTTTACTCGAAAAAAGCTGAAGAAACGGACCAGCTCGCAGGCAAAGTGGCAGCCAGGTCGTCCATATTTTACAGAAAACACCTTCTCAATACATATAGTTGACCTAGGCTGCAGAATGGTCGCCAAAGACAATGGCACACTATTTCCTAATGTTCTTTTGTCAAACATAGTGCCTAGAGAGTTCCATTGTACTGAAAAGCTGGTTTCCTCATGCCTAGATGTACACCGATTTGACGGTCTTTAAGTCTAGGTCTAAAGGCAGCAATGTGATTGGACAGTCTAACCTGCATGTTGTGTAACTCCGTGATTGGCAGTGTATCTCATTAATGGGTCAGAAACTGGCTGGCAGTCAACCACAGAGATTTGTCCTTTATATTTGCCCTGTAATGAGTCTCATGGTAAGAATTAGGAGTCCCTCAGTGCTGCAGATACCATCAATTAATTGAGGGCACAGCTACATGTGGACTTTTTCTAAATGAAAATAGAGCACAGTAAATACACTGAACTAACTGGACATCTTACAACAGTGTTGATTTATGGCCTGGCAAGCCATGGGTTAATATGTCTTTTATAATGGGTTTTATGTAGAAGGATAGCAAATGGAGTGGGATTAAACCTGAACTTTGACCTCTTGGACAGCTGCTCACTGATTTCACACTGGCACTGGGCCTTGGTGGGGTTAGGGGCTTTCCTGAACTGTGCAGATGCAAATGTGATGTTGGGTGTCAGTACTGCCTTCGTTCCAAATGTCAAACGTTACTTATATCTACAGTGTTTTGTAAACGGCGGTGCCGCTGGAAATTCATAGAAGTTAAAACCACTGTCGGAAACAATCAGACTACTTATGCTGGTAACACTTAATTTTGAGAGTCTCAAATTTCTTCATGTAGATGCATATGATCTAAAAGAACATATGCAGATGGGAAGTCGGACTCAAAATTGTTCGACCTTTTCGCAAACCCATTTAGGCTTCGTTAGGCATATCACGGTAAACGGCCGCACCTGTGTAGCGTCATGGAAATACTCCACATGTATACACACTGTCCAAGCAGCCTTATAATGCCTGTTGTGATCCCACACATGGATTGCGATGATTACGAAAATGTTACGGTGTCGTATGGTTTCCATGCAACCCGCGTGTCCCAAGCAGTACGAGGTTGCGTCAACAGATGGCGCCCATACTATGTCAACCGCGTCCGCACACAGACACCACGACGTTGTTTCCAGTGTCGGCTAACGCTCCACTCCCTCCCTCTCAGCCTCTTTTCTTTCTCTCCGCGTACGGGAGAGTACAGCTATATATCTTCCACTCGCATCGTAGTCGCTGTCAGTAACCGCGATATGAGCGCTATAATGGCGCGAACCATGGTACCTCTGCGGCCGAAACGAACCTTTTCAGCACACCTGTACGCGGCTGTGTTTGTCGCCTCTGTTTGGATGTCACTGGTGGGACTGGTTCGATGTGACAGTGGTGTTTTACGCCGGAGCGACGGGGATCCTGTGCTTGACAACGGCGACGTGGGCATTGACCGTGCACACGGAGTGGTCGTGCCGGGCTTGGGCGATAACGGGGAAGTGGAACCCCCGCGCTTTAGGAGAGCGCTGTCCCAAGAGAAAGTGTCCTTGCTCAGCAGCTCGTTCGTGCTGAAAGGTGATGCCACTCACAACCAGGCGATGGTTCACTGGACTGGGGAAAACAGCAGCGTAAGTAGGCTACCCGTCCCGTCCCCGTTCCACTCGGTGGTGATGTAGGCTATCGGGTTTCCTGATTGTGGTTCAGACAAGACACAGTCACCATGACAGCCAATTATAAGTTATTGTACCGGCTGTGTGCACGTAAGTTAAAGATTTTTAATTCGTTGCAGTGCTCGCGGCATTGCATCTCGTCTGGTAGCTTGGCTTTTCCGAAGCGCATCCAAATACTGTATGTGCGAGGGCGCCACTAACAAAAGAATAGTCACATAGACTGTTTATAATATGCTACTGCTTCTATTGTATGACAAGCCGGGACTGATGATGGAGACGCGAGAGATTACGTGCGGAGAATTTTTGCATATCTGTACATGATTATTCCAATCTGTTTAAAGAATCTCATGCGGGAGGCAAATCCGTTTTTTTCTGTCCCTCTTGATTGTTTTTGCAGTAACATTGTCATATTAAAACGAAAGGGTTAATAATAACATTACAATCAGGCCTATTAACTATACATTTCTGTTGATAGCGTATTCGCAATATAGGTCCCGATTGATATCATAGGCCTAATGGCTCATACAGATGTGGACAAATTAGTAGAGACCCACACACACAAATGTATTCCTTATTTCGTTTAGTTGAAAGAAACTCTGGTGTCCTGGTTCTTTTGTCGCTAACTTTGCCGAAACTATTTTGTCTTTGTTCACAATTCTCTGATGTCTGGCCAGACAGCTGTTCGCTCTATTGTCATTCCCGATTGATATCTAGTCTCTTTTTGAGACACTCACATTTCGTCTTTTATTTATCATTCCTAGGTGGTGTCATGTCTACTAGGTAGGCATGGTTGTGCTTAACAGAGATCAAGTGTTGAGACATTGGGTAAAACAATCTTTTATCATATTCTGCTGGTTTAATGAGGTATTTGCATACATTACATGCCCACAGTATTAATAAACCACAATGTTTGACTTTAGGAAGGCTGCTATGTCCAATGTATGTGTTCTTTTGTTCCCCTGCAGTAGTGGGATCTGCCAGTGTTCACAAACAACCAACATCATTCTTTAAAGAACAAAGAATATAGGTTGATGATGGTAATCTGGTGTTTTAGTCCCAAAACAGGTCTCCATTTAAGTTTTGTAGCAAGCCGACAGGCCTAAAGTCAACAAAAAACACCCAGGAAGGAATCAGTCCAGCGAACAGTCCGCTCATGAATCACATCCATCAACTATGGTGGATAGCTGAGAAATGCAGTTGAAGTGATCATCCCTCAATTTATTAAGTATTTACAGCGGTTTCCTCCTGAAGCATTGGCCAATTTCCCAGTAGCAAGGTGTAGGTCAGGGTCACTGACCTACAAGAAATTCTTTTTCTCAGGCTATGCAACTAAATACTTTCACCCAGGTATTGCTAATTATATCATTGCCTTTACAAAAGTGTGGTTCTGTGAAGTTGAAATGCCAATAATGACGACAAAACCATCTAAGAATAAAGAGCAAAGGATCCAAGAAAAGCAAAATATATTAAACATTTTCTACTATGAGGTATTTGGCCTTATTCCAGTTAACCTCTATAACTGGTCAAGCTGGAGCAGCCTCAAGTAAACAACAAGAAGGGCTTTTGTGATTGGACAGTTGTCAGCTTCCCAGGATCACACAGTGCCCGCCACGGACATCGTCATTGGTTGTGACTCACTGCTGCCTTCTCCAATCGCTGTTATATGACAGACACTATCCTGACCACTCTGTAAGATGTCCCTAAATTGTAACTGGATGTCGGTTGTCTTTAAATCTACACAAACACTAATAGACGTACGACGTACATGGCTACATCGAAATGCCATTTTACCATGGCAAGAAAAAAAAAGTGTGGAAATCACAGTTTCGTCTCACAAAGGCGCCACGTTCTATACAGGAAGAACGTCTCTGCTTCAATATGCACTGATTCAATATGGAGCCAAGTGGGAATCCATCAGTCAGTCAAACGCTGACAGGCCAGGACGCCTTGTTTGACTTATCCTCAATTAACTTGACGTTGCCCTACATTGAAAGGTCGGCCATGTGAAGGTCTCTCCGTATATAAGGCAGCCTAATAAAAGACAAATGCTGCCGTTCAATTTCCCTACGGCTGACGTTTATGACCCCATCGCAGATTGATGGGTAACCAGCCAATTTGGGGCCAGCCATCACCCCCCCCAACCCCTCGCCGGGGTGGAGACGGATGGATGGATTTTATGAAACCAGTAGTCTCATCCCTGGGCTTGAATTGTTGGTTCAGCAGAGAGCAAGCTGGCTGTTGGAAAAGATTAGGGAACCAGGCATTCTAGACCAGAACGTGTGTGTGTGTGTGTGT